>CAUYLG010049865.1:0-112728 GCA_963573385.1 Cacajao melanocephalus
ACCTCCCCACCTAGTGCAGTGGATGTTGTTCTCTTTCCTGTGCATCAGTGTTCTCATTGCTCATCACCCACTTATGAGTGAAAACATGCGGTGTTTGGTTTTGTGTTCTTGTGTCAGTTTGCTGAGAATGATGGTTTCTAGATTCATCCATGTCTCTACAAAGGACATGAACTCGTTGTTTTTTATGGCTGCATAGTATTCCATGGTGTATATGTGCCAAATATTTTCCTTGTCCAGTCTATAATTGATGGGCATTTGGGTTGGTTCCAGGTCTTTGCTATTATAAACAGCACCACAATGAACATACATGTGCATGTGTCTTTATAATAGAGCAATTTATAATCCTTTGGGTATACACCCAGTAATGGGATTGCTGGGTCAAATGGAATTTCTATTTCTAGGTCCTTAAGGAATTGTCACACTGTCTTCCATAATGGTTGAACTAATTTACACTCCCAACAGTGTAAAAGTGTTCCTCTTTCTTCACATCCTCTCCAGCATCTGTTGTCTCCAGATTTTTTAATGATCGCCATTCTAACTGGTATGAGATGGTATCTCAATGTGGTTTTGATTTGCATTTCTCTAATGACCAATGATGATGAGCATTTTTTCATATGTTTGTTGGCCACATTTATGTCTTCTTTTGAAAAGCGTCTGTTCATATCCTTCACCCACTTTTGAATGGGTTTATTTGTTTTTTCTCTAAAGTTTAATTAGATCCCATTTGTCTATTTTGGCTTTTGTTGCCATTGCTGTTGGTGTTTTAATCATGACGTCCTTGACTGTGCCTATGTCCTGGATGGTGTTGCCTAGGTTTTCTTCTAGGGTTTTTATGGTGTTAGGTCTTATGTTTAAGCCTTTAATCCATCTGGAGTTAATTTTTGTGTAAGGTGTAAGGAATCAGTCCAGTTTCAGCTTCCTGCCTATGGCTAGCCAGTTTTCCCAACACCGTTTATTAAACAGGGAATACTTTCCCCATTGCTTGTTTTTGTCAGGTTTGTCAAAGATCAGATGGTTGTAGATGTGTGGTTTTGCCTCTGAGGCCTCTGTTCTGTTCCATTGATCTATATCTCTGTTTTGATACCAGTACCATGCTGTTTTGATTACTATACCCTTGTAGTATAGTTTGAAGTCAGGTAGCGTGATGCCTCTAGATTTGTTCTTTCTGCTTAGGATTGTCTTGGCGATGTGGGCTCTCTTTTGGTTCCATATGAAATTTAAAGTGGTTTTTTCCAGTTCTGTGAAGAAGGTCAATGGTAACTTGATGAAGATAGCATTGAATCTATAAATTTCTTTGGGCAGTGTGGCCATTTTCACAATATTGATTCTTCCTAACCATGAGCATGGAATGTTTTTCCATCTGCTTGTGTCCTCTCCTATTTCTTTGAGCAGTGTTTTGTAGTTCTGCTTGAAGAGATCTTTTACATCCTTTGGTATTTTTATTCCTAGGTATTTTTTTCTCTTTGTAGCAATTGTAAATGGGAGTTTGCTCATGATTTGGCTCTCTGTTGTTGGTGTATAGGAATGCTTATGATTTCTGCACATTGAATTTGTATCCTGAGACTTTGCTGAATTTGCTTATCAGCTTATGGAGTTTGGGGCTGAAACGATGGGGTCTTCTAAATACACAATCATGTCATCTGTAAATAGGGACAATTTAACTTCTTCTTTTCCTAATTGAACGCCCTTTATTTCTTTTTCTTGCCTATTTACTCTGGCTAGAACTTCCAATACTATAGTGAATAGGAGTGATGAGAGTGGGCATCCTTGTCTAGTGCCTGTTTTTAAAAAGGGAATGCTTCCAGTTTTTGCCCATTCAGTATGATATTGGCTGTGGGTTTGTCATAAATAGCTTTTATTATTTTGAGATACATTCCATCGATACCTAGTTGAGAGTTTTTAGAATAAAGGGCTGTTGAATTTTGTCTAAGGCCTCTCTGCATCTATTGAGATAATCGTGTGGTTTTTGTCTTTGGTTCTGTTTATGTGGTGGATTATGTTTACAGAGTTTCATATGTTGAACCAGCCTTGTATCTCTGGGATGAAGCCTACTTGATTGTGGTGGATAAGCTTTTTGATGTGCTGTTGGATTCGGTTTGCCATTATGTTATTGAAGATATTTGCATCAATGTTCATCATGGATATTGCCCTGAAATTTTCTTTTTCAGTTGTGTCTCTGCCAGGTTTTGGTATCAGGATGATACTGGTCTCATAGAAAGAGTTAGGGAGGATTCCCTCTTTTTGTATTGTTTAGAATAATTTCAGAAGGAGTGGTACCAGCTCCTCTTTGTATGTCTGGTAGAATTCGGCTGTGAATCCATCTGGACTTGGACTTTTTTTGGTTGGTAGGCTATTAATCGCTGCCTCAACTTCAGACCTTGTTATTTTTCTATTTAGGCTTTCAACTTTTTCCTGGCTTAGTCTTGGGAGTGCAAAAGTATCCAGGAATTGATCCATTTCTTCCCCATTTACTGGTTTATGTGCATAGAGCTGTTTACAGTAAACCCTGGTGGTAGTTTGTATTTCCAAGGAATTGGTAGTGATCTCCCCTTTATCATTTTTTATTGCATCTATTCGATTCTTCTCTCTTTTCTTTTTATTAGTCTAGCTAGTTGTCTATTTTGTTGATATTTTCAAAAGAACAGCTCCTGGATTTACGGATTTTTGGAGGGGGTTTTTGTGTCTGTATCTCTTTCAGTTGTACTCTGATCATAGTTATTTCCTGTATTCTGCTTGCTTTTGAGCTTTTTTGATCTTGCTTCTCTAGCTCTTTCAATTTTGACAATATGGTGTTAATTTTAGATCTTTCCTCGCTTCTTCTGGTGGGCATTTATTGCTATAAATTTCCCTCTAGACACTGCTTTAAATGTGTCCTATAGATTCTGGTATGTTGTGTCTTCATTCTCATTGGTTTCTAAGAGCATTTTTATTTCTCCCTTCATTTCGTTGTTTATTCATTCATCATGCAGGAGCAAGTTGTTCAGTTTCCATGTGATTGTGCATTTGAGTGCTTTTACCGCCTCCCCAGCCAGAGATTTTAAAATGTCTATATGATCTAATATTTGTGTCTGTCTAGATTGCTCTCTCTTGTTTTGGTAGAACCTGGAGCTTAATTAAGATGTGCCACAGCTTTTTAGTACCCAAAGACCAGTAAAATAGGAGACAGACTCTTTAAGTGTAGCTGAAGAGTTTGGGGTGTTGAATGTGAGTTCCAGATCTTTCTATCTTCACAGTGAGTCTGGATCTGGGTGTCTATCTCCCATTCTCTCTGGTCTAAGCCAAGGAGAGGATCTGTGGCAAATGTCTACACTCATGATCAGGTCGCACATTCTGATCCTGGAGGGATAGATACTGGGAGTAGGCCCATTGTACATCCACCTGTTTGTTTTCTGTGGTCTTGAGCCACTCAGCATCACAAAGACCCTTCTTCAAGTTCTGGAAGTGGGTTGTTAAAGGGACCATTTTTTAGATGGAAGCTATGGAAATTTTGGTGCTTGGGGCATGGCCAAATATATTCCAGGGTAGACAGGCCTGAATTTATCTCTAAAATGATCCAGAGGGATCTTTCTCAGCTATGGAAGGGCTACTGGGTTTTTGTTGTTTGTTTGTTTGTTTTGCTCTGTTAGCTCCCCAATTCCAGTTTATTAGAGTCTACGTCATTGTATCCCTTCTGGAGAGAAAATGAGAGCTGCACATTCCTGCCCCTTTTCTCCACTGCTTTAAGGGGCCATAACTCCTGGAAATGTTTGGACAACCATTTAAAACCACCTCTCGGATCAAGGGATACTCACATATGCCTAGTCTCGTCTGTCCTAGTACTACTAGGTTTGGGATGGAGTCTTTTGAAAGGTAACTAAACATTGGGGCTCTCAGTAAGCATCCTATATCCCTTCTGGGAAAAAAAGTGGGGGGGTTGTTGGGGAGGGGTTGTTTGCTTTTAGGCCCTTTCTCTGCGCTGTTTCAGAAGGATGAAGTTCCAGGAGGATGATGTTCCAGGAGAATGAAGTCCCCGGAGAAGTTTGCATACACATTTAAAGACATTGCTTTTCTTGTCTGCCATCTAGACAGACATGTGTATGACAGTCCCTTCCACTCCCAGAGCTAGGAGATTTGTGAATGACTCCTTCAGGTGGATGTTGTAATCATTGAGGCACATGGTGTGGGTGCAGACTCCTTCCAGACTGGTGGCAGGTTAATAATTAACTCTCCAACTTGCCAATACAAGTGAGTTAAAAGACAGGCCACCCAGCAGCCACTGGAGGGGTGCATTGTAAACTCCTTCCTGGAAGAAACAGAGATCTGTAGTTTTTTTAAGCTCTCTTTTTTTGCACTGCTCCTAGGACAATGAAGTCCCTAAAAGTGCTTGCATGCCCATAAAAAGTGAGTACTTTATTTCCTATTATCTGGAGGGAAAGGCATGTGTCTAATCCCCTCCATTCCCAAAGTATGTGAATTAAGAGTCAAACCACAGGGAAGCTTGGGATTAAAACCCTGTATTTGAGATCTAGACTCTCCTCTCCACAAGGAGAAAGCGAATGCTGGAAACTTCTTTCCTAGTGTTATGGCACAATGCATACCTGGGGTGATGTTTGTGCCTGTGTGTGCATAAGTTTCTCCTGCCCATTCAGTGTGGATGTTCTCTCATATGCTCATTAAGTAGGAGTCTCTCGACTGGTCTCTGACTTTCCCCCAGAGAGAACTGATCCATGAATAGGTGTTTATTTGGTGTAAACGTGTAAAGGGAGAGTGGCAAGCTTTCCGTTTTGCCATATTAGTAATGTCACTCCTTGCAGTTGCTAGTTTCTTGAGAAATTTAATTTATTAGCAAACTGCATTGTTTATAAATATGAATGACCAATTTTTTCAACTTAATGTTTTCAACATCAAATTTTACATTTTCTCATAAGCACATACGAACACTTGCTTTTTAAGTTTGTTTTTTCTCATTTTGGATTGACTTTATATATTCTTTGCATTTTAGTTTTCTAAATTATTTTGCTTTTTTTTTATTTTTCTGGGCACATAGTAGCAGTATATATATATATGATACACAAGATATTTTGATACAGCCATGCAATGTGTAATAATTACGTCAGAGTAAATGGAGGATCCATCATACCAAGCATTTATCTTTTGTGTTACAAACTATCTAATTATACTCTTTCACTTATTTTTAAATGTACAATTAAATTATTGACTAGAGTCACCCTGCTGTGCTATCAAAATGTAGGTTTTATTCCTTCTTTTAAATTACTTTCTGAAATAGGCCATCTTCCCCTCCACTTTCCTTCACAGCCTCTGGTAACCATCCCTCTACTCTTGATCTCCATGAGTTAAATTGTTTTAATTTTTAGCTCCCATAAATGAATAAGAGCACGTGAAGTTTGTCTTTCTGTGCCTGTCTTATTTTACTTAACATAATGACCTCCAGTTCCATCCATGTTGTTGCAAATGACTGGATCTCATTCCTTTTTAGGGCTGAATAGTACTCCATTGTGTATATGTACCCCATTTTCTTCATTCATCTGTTGATGAACTCTTAGGTTGCTTCCAAATCTTGGCTGTTGTGAATAGTGCTGCAATAAACATAGGAGTGTAAATATCTCTTCAATATACTAATTTCCTTTCTATTGGGCATATACCTAGCAGTAAGATTGCAGGATCATATAGTAGCTCTGTTTTTAGTTTTTTGAGGAATTTCCAAACTGTGCTCCATCCATATGGTTGTACTAGTCTACATTCCCACCAACAGTTTACAAGAGCTCCCTTTTTGTCCATATCCTCAACAGCATTTGTTATTGCCTATCTTTTGGATAAAAACCAATTTAATTTGAGGGAGATAAATATCATTGTAGTTTCAATTTACATTTCTCTGATGATCAATGATGTTGAGCACCTTTTGTCAACTTGTCATGTATTTGTTTGCAATTTATGTGTCTTCTCTTGAGAAATGGCTATTCAGATCTTTTGTGCATTTTAAAATAATTATATTTTTTTCCTGTAAAGTTGCTTGAGCTCCATATATAGTCTGATCATTAATTCCTTGTCAGATGAGAAGTTTGCAAATATTTTCTCTCATTCTGTGGGTTGTTGCCTCAGTTTGTTGTTTCCTTTGCTGTGCAGAAGCTTTCTAACTTGTGATTCCATTTGTCCATTTTTCTGTTGGTTAACTGGGCTTGTAGTGTATCACACAAGAAATCTTGGCCCAGACCAATGTTCTGGAGACTTCTCTAAGGTTTACTGGTATTAGTTTCTTAGTTTGAGGTCTTAGATTTAAGTCTTTAATCCATTTTGGATTGATTTTTGTATATGGTGACAGACAGAAGCATAGTTTCATTCTTCTGCCTATGGTTATTCAGTTTTACCAGCACCATTTATTGAAGAGACTATCCCTTCCCTAATGTATGTTCTTGGCAACTGTGTCAAAAATGAATCCACTGTAAATACGTGGATTTGTTTCTGGTTCTCTTTTCTGTTCCATTGGTTTTGTTTTTGTTTTTGTTTTTGTTTTTGTTTTTAATGCCAGTACCATACTGATTTGGTTATTATAGCTTTGTAGTTTGGCTTGGCTTGAAGTTAAGTAATGTGATTCTTCCAATTTTTTTTCTTTTTGCTCAGGATAGCTGTGGCTATTCTGGAACTTTTGTGACTTCATATAACCTTTAGGATTTTTTTTTAAATTTCTGTGAATATTGCTATTGGTATTTTTGATAGACACTGCACTGAATCTATTGATTGCTTTGGGTAGTATGGATATTTTAACAACATCAGTTTTTCCTGTCCATGAACATGGAATATCTTTTCATTTCTCTGTATTTTCTTCAATTTTTGCATCAATGTTTCATAATTTTTTTCAGCTTTTCTTATAGAGGACTTTCATTTCTTAGTTTAGGTTAATTCCTAGGTGTCTTATTTGCATCTGTTATAAATGGTATTACATTCTTGATTTCTTTTTCAGATAATTTACTATTGTCATATAGAAATGCTACTGACTTTTATACGTTTATTTTGTATGCTTCAACTTTACTGAATTTGTTTAACAATTCTAATAGTTTTTTGTGGAGTCTTTAGGTTTTATCAAATATAAGATTATATCATCTGCAAACAAGAATAATTTGTTATCTTTTTTTTTTTCTATTTGGATGCCTTTAATTTCTTTCTCTTGTCTGATTGCTGTAGCTAGGACTTCCAGGTAGTCTTCTCTGGGTTGTCTCTGACTGGTGTTTCACGTCATTCTTACACTTGAATATAGATATCTTCTTTGGGTTTTATCTGCTTCATGTTCTATAACCTTCTTTTACTTGAATATTGAAGTTTGGGAAGTTCACTGTTATTATCCCTTTGAATAAACTGTCTACCCCTCTTTCTCTACCTCCTTTTTAAGGCCAATAGCTCTTAGATTTGCCCTTTTGGGACAATTTACTAGATCCTGTATGCATGCTTGTTTTTATTCTTTTTTATTTGTCTCCTCTGACTACGTATTTTCAAATAGCCTGTCTAGAGATATTTAATAATCAAACTCCAAAAGTTAAGGATAAAGAAAAGATCCTAAAAGCAGCAACAGAAAAGAAACAAATAACATACAATGGAGTGTCAGTACACCTGGCAGACGTTTCAGCAAAAACCTTACAACCATGAGAGAGTGGCATGACACTATATTTCTTGAGGGGATATTAATTCATATAAAATAGATTTTTCTAGCAAATAACTTATTACTCAGAAAATCATTAATGTGTTAAATATTTTAATTATAGATGCTGTTGGCTGCAAATAATGAAATAACCTCTTGTCAATTAATTAAATAATGAAATAAATATTTATTGTGAATAAAAAGAAGTCTAAAGGTAGATACTTTCAAGGTGGATTCAATATTTCAATGGCACTAAAATTCCAATGCCTTTCCACTCATTACCCTAAGCAAGCTGGCTGTGTATTTTCAGTTTGTGGCTTCATGGTTTTAAGATTAATGTTGCATCTCTTTGTATCATGTCCTTGCACAATAAAATTCAAAGGAAAAAGAAAGTTAAGGTTCTGTCATCACAGCACTGTCTTTTTAACAAGGAAGATGTCAGATGCTCTCATATACAACAGATTTCTCTCTTTCTCTCTCTTTCTCTCTCTCTCTCTCTCTCTCTCACACACACACACACACAGAGTTTTTCTTTCATCTTTTTGGCCACCACTATGATCTAGGTTTACTGCAAGGGAGCCTAACAAATGGGAATCTGACATTTTCAGCCTTTATGAGAAGTGACCTTTGGTAGGAAGTAAAAGGTGAGACCTAAATGGTAGTTAAGTAGTCAAAGCACAGTGTTTGCCACTGCTTCAGTATCAAATTTCAGTACTGAATACAATTTTTAGGTGACTCAATAAAGGAATTTAATGATTATGTGGTAAATCACCAAAATTTAAATTCAGTGGTTTTGTTGGGCTTTTTAAAAAATAATTATGGATTTACAGGAACTTCCAAAGAAACGTGCAGTGCAGTCCAGCGCACCCTTCACCCAGCCTCCTTCAATGTCAATATTATCCATAGCTATAGTACAATGTCAATACCAGGAAATAAATATTGGTATAATTCATAGTTTATTCAGATGTCACCAGTCATACTTGTACTTGGAATACATACATGTTGTATATACAGCTTTATACAATGCTATCACATGTTTTTTTCTGCAATTACCATTGGAATCATGATACATTACTGTACCAATACCAGAGGCTCCCTTATGTGACTTCTTAGTAGCTACACCCACACCTTTCCCTAATTCCTAACCACTGGTAACCACTAATCTATTCTTTGCCTCTGTAATTATGTTATTTATTATTATAACATATTATTATCATTAATACTAGGTTATTTGATGTGTTTTTAACTTAGTTTGAATTTATTTAAAAGATAAAACTCAACACTGAGGAAATAAGAAATAATAAAATTCTCAAAATTATATGTAAATGTAGCAAACCAATTATTCTTAATAACTTTAACATGTAACTTACAGTTTAGATGTAAAATACATCAACTGTTATATCCCCAAGAAGATTATTTTTAAGTCTTTTAATCAAACAATGGTAAGTTGATCCAATTTTCTACTACAAGGAAAAACACCATTTTGACAGAGTCCTCACTGTATCTCAAAAAAGGGAGATAAAGTAAGAATACTGAGTCTCAATCATTGTTTAGAATGGGAGGTATTATGAAGGAAGGGTTTGGGTAAGTAAAATCTTACATATAATGTTAGATGTTTGTACCAGTGAGTATTATATTTTCCAGGCAAGAGAGCTGTTTGTCCAAAGGAGCAAACTGTTTGCCCAGATAAATTGGGTCACAGCAATTTTCTGAAGTAAACAGCAGTTATTTTTTGGTTTATACTCTTACCTTCCTGATGAAGAGTTTCCTGGGACAAAACAGACAGTTCTCTGTCATTTCTTGTTTTTATGCCTGTGCTGGATAATAAATCAGTATAATCTGGGGATACGATCAGTCCAAATCTGGATCACTCTTTGTGGAGTCATGATGACATAATAAGTTTTTTCTTGTGATCAATTCAACCTTTCCAATGTTTACTTTTTAATATTTTGGTGAATGATTATTTGGAGGACAGTGGCTTTGTAACAGCATTTAAGATTCTGGAAATCATATATTTGAATGCTGCAACATAGCAAATACTAAGAAAATAGTTTTTCATTTTCTTCTAGACCAGGAGCTAAGAGTACCCAAATTAAACCACCACAACAGATCCTTTCACCAATCTAAAAAGTCTGTAAGATGAGATATTGGAGTATTAACCAAACCATATTGATATGGCTTGGCTGTGCCACACCCAAGTCTCATATTGAATTGTAACCCCCATGTGTTGAGGGAAGGTCCTGGTGGGAGGTGACTGAATCATAGGGGTGGTTACCTCCATGTTGTTCTCATTATAGTAAGTGAGTTTTCACAAAATCTGATACTTTAAAAGTGTTTCAGTTACCCATTCACTCTCTCTCTCCTGCCACTGTGTAAGATGTGCCTTGCTTTCTTTTCAGCTTCTGCCATGATTGTAAGTATCCTGAGGCCTCCCCAGTGATGTGGAACTGTGAGTCAATTAAAACTCTTTTCTTTATAAATTACCAAGTCTGAATTTCTTTATAGCAGTGTGAGAATGAACTAATACAGAAAATTGGCACTAGAAGTTCGGGGCTCTTCTACAAAGATACCTGAAAATGTAAAAGCAACTTTGACAGGCACAGGTCAGAAGAGTTTGGAGAGCTCAGAAGAAGATAGGAAGATGTGGGGAAGTCTGGAACTTCCTAGAGTCTTGTTGAATGGTTTTGACCAAAATGTTTACAGTGATAAGTACAATGAAGTCCAGATTAAGGGGTTCTCAAACAGAGATGAGAAACTTATCGGGAACTGGAGTAAAGGTCACTCTTGCTATGCCTTAGAAAAGAGACTGGCAGTCTTTTGCCCTTACCCTAGAAATATGTAGAACTTTGAACTTGAGATAAATTAGGGTATCTGGCAGAAGAAATTTCTAAACAGCAAAGCATTCAAGAGGTGATCTGTTTTTTCTCGACAGTGTACAGTTATGTGCATTCACAAAGAGATCGTCTGAAATTGAAACTTACGTTTAAAAAGAAGCAGAGAATAAATGTTTGGAAAATTTGCAGCCTGACCGTGTGGTAGAAAAGAAAAACTTATTTTCTGGGGAGAAATTCAAGCTGGCTGCAGAAATTTCCATAAGTAACAAGGAGCTGAACGTTAATAGCCAGGACAATGGGGAAAATGTCCCCTGGGCAGTTCAGAAATACGTACAGCAGCCCCTCCCATCCCAGGTCCAGAGGCCTAGGAGGAAAAACTGACTTTGTGGGCCGGGTTAGGGCCCCACTGCTCTGTAGAGCCTTAGGAAATGGCTCCCTGCATCCCAGTCACTCCAGCTTCAGCCATAGCTAAAAGGGCCAAGGTACAGCTCTAGCCATGGCTTTTGAGAGTCTAAGCCCCAAGCCTTGGCAGCTGCCACCTGGTTTTGGGCCTGCAGGTGCACAGAAGACAAGAGTTGAGCTTTGGGAGCCTCTGCCTAGATTTCAGAGGATTATATGAATGCCTGAATGTCCAGAAAGAAATTTGCTGCAGGAGCAGAATCCTCATGGAGAAACTCCACTAGGGCAATGCTGAGGGGAAATGTAGGGTTGAAGCCTCCACACAGAGTCCGCACTAGCGCACTGCCTAGTGAAGCTGTGAGAAGGCCATCATTCTCCAGAGTCCAGAATAGTAGATCCACTGACAGTTGGACTTTATACCCGGATAAGCTTCAGGCATTCAATATTAGCCCATGAAAGCAGCCACAGGGGCTGTACCCTACAGACCTACGGGGTGGAGCTGCCCAAGACCTTGGGAGCCCAGTTGTTGCCCAAGACTTTGGGAGCCTAGCATGCCCTAGATGTGAGACATGGAGTCAAAGGAAATTATTTCAGAGCTTTAAGATTTCATGATGGCCTTGTTGAGTTTTGCACTTGTGTGGGGCCTGCCACCCTTTTGTTTTGGCCAATTTATCCCATTTGGAATAGAAGCATTTACCCAAAGCTTGTACCCCATTGTATCTTGGAGGTAATTAACTTGCTTTTGATTTTACAGGCCCATAGGTAGAAGAAACTTGTCTCAGATGAGACGTTGGACTTGGACTTTTGGGTTAATGCTGGAATGAGTTTAGACTTTGGGGGACTATTGGGAAGCCATGATTGTTTTTTGAAATGTGCAAAGGACATGAGATTTGGTAGGGGCCATGGGTAGAATGATATGGTTTGGCTTTGTGTCCCCACCAAAATCTCATCTCAAATTGTCATCCCCACATATTGAAAGAGAGACCTAGTGGGAGGTGACTGGACCATAGGGGAAGTTTCCCCCATGCTGTTTTCATGACAGTAAGGGAGTTCTCATGAAATCTGATCATTTAAAAGTATTTGGCTGCTCCCCCCTTTCTCCTGCACTCTCCCACTGCCAGGTAAGACATGCCTTGCTTCGCCTTCACCTTCCACCTTGTCAGTAAGTTTCCTGAGGCCTTCCTTGCCATGCAGAACTGTGAGTCAATTAAACCTCTTTTCTTTATAAATTACTCAGTTTCAGGTAGTTCTTTAGAGCAATTTGAGAATGCACTAATACACATATTTATCATTATATATATGTATATACATATTATACATTGAATTATGTCTCCCCAAAATTGACGTTTTGAAGTCCTAAACCTCAGTACTCTAGAATGTGACTATATTTGCAGAAAGGTCCCTTAAAGAGGAAATTAAGTTAAAATAAGGTAGTAATGATAGGCACTAGTCTAAGATGATTCTCAAACAGCACTGAGAAACTTATAGGAGATTAAAATACATGCAAGCACAGAAGAGGAGCAAGTAGAAGACAAAGGAATAAGATGGCCACCTACAAGTCAAAGAGAGAGTCCTCAAAAGAAACCAACCCTGTGGATAACTTGATCTTGAGCTTCTAGCCTCCAGAAATGTGAGAAAAAATAATTTATGTTGATTAAGTCACCCAGTCTATGATGCTTCATTATCGTATGCCTAGGAAAACTAGCACAATACATATTTGTATTTTTCTGTAACTCCTAAACCAAGTATTATCTTACGGGTTATGTTACCATCTGGCCTTAGTCTGTCAATATCTAAGACTGAGTAATTTAGAAAGAACAGAAAGTTATTCCTCACATTTCTGGAGGCTGGGAGGTTTAAGATCAAGGCACAAGCATCTGGTGTTGGGTGAGGGCCTTCTTGCTGTATCTTCCCATGGTGGAAGGTGGAAGAGCAAAACCAGACAAACTGTGTCCAAATGTAGTAGAAGAGCAGAAGTGTGAGCCCACTCCCAGAAGCCCATTTTTAGCAGCATTAATACATTCATGAGGATGAAGCCCTCATGACCTAAACAGCTCTCATTAGGCCCCACCTTTCAATACTGTTGCACTGGGATTAAGTTTTCAGCACATGAATTTTGGAGGACACATTCTGATTAAAGCACTATCTTTATCCAAAGTAACCAAATTTTGTTTTTCAAATTAAAAATAAAAAGAACTCAGAAAGCCAAAAAATATTTATAAGCCCAAATCTACCAGATTAATACTTTTTTGTTTTATTGGCTATTTAAAAAAATTGCTTATATTTTTACTCTACAACCATAGTATAATATATAAAATAATAGAAAGTAGATATAGCAGTGATTAGTGACAAATGTTTTGCCTCTTTTTTCCTTAGAAATTGTCCAAGGACACAAAGATTAAATTATTACCTCAATAAAATATTAGCTTCAGGCTTTGAAGTTAAATAAAGTTCTAGAAATTAAGGTTAGGCAAATTAAGTATATGTAATTGGTTGTAATATAAGAAATTATAGGCTTAATCACTGTAGAAGTTATTCATTATTATGAATCCTTTTAGTTAAATACAATTGTATTGTTTCTCAATCTTAAGACAATTTGTAGAAACACTAATGACTCAACCCATAGAACTAATGTAAAAATTTTGTGTTTGTGTGCTTTAGGTTCTGCGGCACATGTGCAGATCATGCAGGATTGTTGCATAGGTACATATATGGCAAGATGGTTTGCTGCCTTCATCCCCCCATCACCGATACCTGGTATTTCTCCCCTCATTATCCCTCCCCACCCTCCCCACCCCCACTGTCCCTCCCCTAGCCCTCCCTCAACTGACTGCAGTGTGCGATGACCCTTCCCTGTGTCCATGTGTTCTAAATGTTCAACATCTGTCTGTGAGTGATAACATGTAGTGTTTGGTTTTCTGTTCTTGTGTCACTTTGCTGAGAATGATGGTTTTCAGATTCATCCATATCCCTATGAAGGACACGAACTCATCATTTTTTATGGCTGTGTAGTATTCCATGGTGTATATGTGCCACATTTTCTTTATCCAGTGTAAAAATTTTTGAAAGTTTAACATAGATTAAACTCAAAGCATGTAGTAACTAAAATACTGCACTAACATTTTTACATGGCAAAACTAGAGAGAAAACAAGAAGTATTTAAAACCAAAATTAAAATATCTTAATTAATCTTAAGAGTTATCTCTTGTTCTGGAATATCACATGAACTGTAAGAAAATATTATTTATAAACCTTTATATTATTTCCAAATTTTAAAGACTCTTCAAATATTGACAAAATACCTAACTTTCTAACTTTTGCTAAGAACCAAAACCATTTCTCAAACTCACATTATGCTTTTTAAAATCTGAATTTGTTTCTGCATTTATTTTGTGTGTAACATCTGTGTTTTCATATACTGTGAGTTCAGCAGTTTAATAAAATATGCTGAATTTAGATTTCTTTGAGAGATAGTCCAGGGTATCTCACTTGAAAATTGCCAAAGATGATGTAATTCCATACATATATGCCAGAATTTTTAATTTTTACTTAAATAATTTTTCTATTTAAATTTTACAGCATTTAATATTAGTTTTGAGGAAACTCTTAGTGCTTTTTTAAGCTTAAACAATGAAGTCATTTATTATATCATTTAGTAATTTACTAGATATAAGTCATTCCAAGTTTAGTTAACTTAGTGATCCAAAGATGGCATCCGAAGCCAAGTGTCTTCCATGTTTCCAATTATACCATATTCATCATATTGGCTTTTTCCTGTTTGTCTCCTTAGGGTACTTTACTGCTGTAGTTTTGTGTGAATGTGTGTGTGTGTGTGTGTGTGTGTGTGTGTGTGTGTGTGTGTGTTTTAATTCTAAGATCAATTTTTATTTCTACCAAAAAAAAAAAAAAAGAGGCAGTCAAAACAATTTAAGACACATTGAAAGGATATTACTGAGTGAGCTTCAAGTGTAGCTTGACTCTGAAAAGGCTGGGAATCCAAGGGAGAGGGAAGTCTGTCTTGTTCCTGGGCTGGCTGGCTGCTCTGAGGACAAAGGAGCCAGCAGAGGTCCTGGAGACCCACGCTGGTGCTCTAAACAGCCGTCCTGCCAATTCCAATTCCAATCTCCCACAGGATCAGACTGTGCCAGGGGAGGGCTATGGTGGGGCATCCAGGAGGTGGAGAGTGAGCCCTATGGAGCATTCCGATTGGAACTTGGTGACAGATGAGCTTGAAATTTCAAATGGACATTCTGGCTTTAGCGTTGCTTGCAAGGACCAGAAGATCTAACTGGCTGCAGGGAGGAGTGCCACTCTTTTTCTCTGGAATCTTTCTGGTCAAAGATTCACTACATGCAGTATGCACAGCATTTTGTTGGCTGGCAGGCCCTCCCTTTGGGGTCACCACAGACATGTTATTATTGGGTTTCCCTACACAGGCCAGACCCGGCCGGAGATCAATCGCACACCCTGATATCAAGGTTTGCCCATGTCATTGACTATATTGTAGTAATATTAGCTGGATATTTACAGGAGAGCTGGTTTTCTTTACATGGATTTTTAGGGAGCAGGCTGGAGGGGAGGGGTGTGGCTGTTTGCTTGTTTTTAAAATTTTTAAATTATGTTATAAACTGGGAGTCAGGAGAATTTAAACCAACTTCCACAACAAGCAGTCCAAACAAGCAAGAGGAAAGCCACCAGAAACGCAAGGTCCTCTCCTCTCCCATGCATAGGAGGCAGGGCCTGGGTCTGGGAAAGTGAATAAATGAAAAAGAAACTGAGTGCAAGAAGTGGAAGTTGCAACGGCGGAGGAAGAAAGGGAACCATATTTTTTTTCCCTTTGTTTTTAACCTTATGAGCTAAGCATAGATTGAAGATTTCTTAACTTTGGACAAGAAAAGGAAAATTGTTTTTTTGAAGTAGATTGAAGCAGTGATTTAAAAAATGCAGAATGAAAGCATCTTAAATTTTTCGTCTTTTCTTTATGTGTTACTAGATCACTTTTGATTGAGAAAACTGTGGAAAACTAGTAACTGCCCAAAGTGAACTCAGGGGATGGCACAAGTCAGTTTTCCAGACAGCCTTGCTTGGTGGGTGTCTGAATGTACTGCTCCCAGGCAAGGGCTCTGCTCACATTTGCTGGAATCAATTGTAGCAGATTTTAGTTTACAAGTCACTTTTGACTATATTGCTTGGTAAATATAGTCAACATTCTTACAGAATTTTTTACGATCCTCAGAGTATTCTTCAGGTAGGTCAGGGTATGCTTGGGCTGGGGATAGTTCATCAGTGCTATGAGAGACTGACTGGATTACTTAGCTGGTTTTGGTTACCGGCTTCTAGTTTTCAGCACTAATTACTGGCAGACAGACCTTCCCTTTTTCATCAATGTTCAGGTGCTAGAACATTGTTTTAAATGTGATCTTTGGTGGTTTGAATGAGTACTCTGTGCGAAAGTTGGTTTTGATCCTGAAGGCCCTGTATTAGTTCATTCTCACATTGTTATAAAGAAATACCTGAGACAGTAATTTATAAAGAAAAGAGGGTTAATTGGCTCATGGTTCTGTAGGCTGTACAGGAAGCATAGCTGTGTTTGATTTCGGGAGGTCTCAGGACACTTCCAATTATGGCGGAAGGCAAAGGGGGAGTAAGCACATCACATGGTGAGAACTGGAGGGGTGAGGAGAAGTACCACCCACTTTTAAACGATCAGATCTCAGACTACATCTTCCAAGAATTCACTCACTATCTGGAGGACAGCACCAAAGGGATGGTGCTAAACCTTTCATGAGGATTCTGCCTTCACATTCCAATCACCACCCACCAGCCCCTACCTACAATATTGGGGATTACATTTCAATGTGAGATTTGGGTGGGGACAAATATCCAAACTATATCAGGCCCTCTTATTATGTGGAGGCTTGTCCTTCATCCACCTCCTGCTGACCACCATCTTGGACCTCAACTACTGCAGTTCGACACCTCGTATCCTCATGCAACAAAACCCAGTTAGGAAGGGCTGTTTATCACTGCTTATGTTTGTATTATTTAAAAGTTTATTTTGAAATAACTGTAGATACAGGAAGTTGCAAAAAATTGTGCAAAGAAGACTGGTGCAAGTGTAGTCTTCTCTTAGTTTTCCTCAATAGTTACATCTTATATAATTGTAGTACACTATTAAAACCAAGAAACTGACATTCAATACAATGCGTATGCATAGTTTTATATTATTTTATCAGTTGTGTAGATTTAATTAATAACTTGGGTTTTTTTCACTCAGCATGCCTTTGAGATCTATCCAAGACATCCAAGTTATATGTGTTAATAATTCATTCTTTCTTTTATTGCTGAGTAGTATTCAATGGTATATATGCATCACAGTTTGTTTATTCATTTGTTGAAAGACATTTTGGTTTTTTCAGTTTCTGGCCAGTTCTTACAAAGCTGCTTTCAACAATCATATATAGTTTTCTGTGGGGACATGTTTCTCTACCTCCCACTCTACCTCCAGAATAAATTTTTAGAAGTGCAAGTGCTCAATTTTCTAGCAGTATGCATATGTTTAGTATTTTTAAGAAACTGCCAAACTATTTTCCAGATTTCAAAGTCCTACCAGCATTTGGTATTATCACTATTTTAGTTCTTTCAAAAGGTATGTAGTGATATCTCATTTTGGTTTACATGGCTGCAGAGGAAGTGGATCTCTCTTGTAGGACTAGGAAATCTGGAAATACAAATGTAATCCAAATGAGATATCACTACATTTTCCTTTAGGAAGAACTAAAATAGCGACAATACCAAATGGCGTATTAGATTACATTTGTATTTTAACTGCTAGTGATGTTAAACATTTTTTCATGTGCTTTTTGTCATCTTTATATCCACTTCAGTGACGTGTTTCTTCATGTCTTTGCCCCTTTCCTAACTGTATTGATTACTTGGGTGGAGGTTGTTTGTTAGTTTTCCTGTTGAGTTTTGAGAGGTTCTTTTATATTCTAATCGAAATCTTTGTCGAATATGCAGTTTACAATTATTTTCTCTCATTCCATAGCTTGTCTTTTAATTTTGTCATAAGGGTCTTTCTCAGAGCAAATGTTTTTTATTTTGATGAGGTCCAAATTATTGATTTTTCCTTTTATGTGGTGGGGGGGTACTTTTGATATCATGTCTAAGAACATGTGACCAAGCCTAGGTTCCAAAGTTTTCTCCTATGTTATCTTCTAAAAATATTATGGTTTTGAGTTACCTATTTTGACTTGGTTTTTAAGCAAAGTATATGATGTGGATCAAGGTTTATTATTTTTGTCTATGGATATTTAATTGCTTTACTACCATTCATTGAAAAGAGTAGCCTTTCTTCTTTGAATTTCTTTTGTCAAAAATCAGATGTTTGCATTTGTGTTGGTCTATTTCTGGGTCTTAAGTGCTTTTAAGTAAATTACTAGAGTTGGCCATATTAATTTTTTCGCTGGTTTTGCTATCCTGGTGTCAGTTTTTAATGTCTGTATTTCATTCAGACAACCCTTAGAGATTAGTAAAATTACAAAATATAAAATTATTTTTTGATGTAATGTGTTTTACATCAATAAAAAGCACATATGAGTATTTGAACTATGTTAAATGTTTATTCAAACATTTCTTCTCCGATCATTCTCCCATCTTTTTCATCAAAAAACACTAGAGATTATATTCTACAACATTAGATTATACTCACAACATAAAAGTTCGGTTCTCTAATTAGATGAAATATTCAAAACAGTGATTGGGAAAGCTCTCCTATTCTACTGGAATGATATGATATCATTTGGAACATCATGTAATTAAATACTAGAAATGAGCTATTGTTGAAATGAGAACACTGTCTAAATGAATAATCTTTACTTACACAATTCTTTGCAATGTTTAAAAACTGGCCAGAAAATTTTGGTCTTGCAAAAAACATCTGAAATGTAATTTTTTTCCTATTTAATTCTCTATAAAGAATGAACCTAAGAAGAAAGAGAAATTGTTTCACTGATGTTCAACATAGGGCAACTTTAACTGAATTACTCCAGGGAAACAACAGCCAGTTCCATTAAAATCATCAAGTTTTATCTCCATTCCCCAGCAATTTATAAAATAAACTATCTAAGTCTCTACAGAGAACAAGGCAGATAGAAGCCAGATGACTAAGCTCTGGCCTTCTGTTTTTCAAACACGTTCCCTGAACCTATTGTGTAACTGATGCTCAGGCTTAAGACTGGTCTTTTTCAGCTTTCTTCATTTCACTTCATTAAAAACAGTTCAGATTAAACACATATGCATGAAACTCAGCAAATGGAAAGAAAGCATCTGACTCTCAGTTTGAGTCAGTACAAAGCTGCATTAGTAGCATATAAAACATAAGTGATTTTACATGAATCCGTTATCTTATATGTCAAGACTAGAAAAATAAAGCAGACCAGTTTTTCCGATTATTGCCATAGTCACCCTTCTCAAATCACCTTGAATTCTTGCAAGCCCCAAGCTAACTCCTATAAGCCATTTTTTATATTATAATGCCTATGATAAAAAATTAAAGTGTTTATTTAATTGAGAGCTCATTTCGTTCAGTATTTTCTGGCTAAAGAAGCCCATAGTATCTTCTCTTAAATAGCTGTTACTACTATTTCATAAAATTCTAAAGCTCATAAGTATCTCAGATTTCTTATCATAATTATGACCTTATTGTTGTGTGAGGCAAATATATACTTGACAGATAAATATACTTAACAGATGAGGAAACAGAGTGCCCAGGATGACAGTTAAATAGCAAAGCCAGTTTTGTTTAGGCAGCCCATATCAAAAGTTCACATCCTCAAACCATGCACCATAGAGATTCTCATGAAAGCTTCTTATTTTACAGATATGAATGAATCCCTAATAGGCTTTTTGAACTTTTAATTTTTCTGCAGCAGAATTTGCTAGTATCATTGTCAAATGTTCTATTATGTTTTTACTTAAGTTTACCGTGCTAGAAAATTAATTAAACACAGTTTTGAGGGTTTCTAAATAACTATAAAGTATTAGCATTTGAAATCTTTGTTTTATAAGGCTTAAATATCACTTAAGGTTAGAATAACTATCTACAAATAACTTTAAATCAGAAATGTGCAATGACTTGAAATCATTCCAGTGTTTTAAGTATGAATTGTATACACACCCATATATCTTTGCCATCATTGTGTCTAACCTTGAATGTATACTATGTATGTGTGTATATGTGTATGTATATATATACACACACATATACACTAACATACATGTATATACATATACATACACACACACATACACTTACATACATGCAGTGGTAGTACCAATGATGGCATATTTTCTAATATATTGATAGATATACAAAATACAATGCCCCTTTTATTACTTTTGGTATTTATGTACAAATTATTTTGCTTCACTATATACTGAGATGTATTAAAGAAATCCAATAGATTTCTTTCCCATTCTAGACAAAGTTACCTGATTGACTGGAAATGATCAGTAGGTGTGGCAAATCTGATGGGGTATTTTTTCTAAGGAGAATTGCTAGTTCTATAAATAGAGCACTTAAATACTCCGTGATTAAATTTAAGTTCAGTGAACTATAAACTCCACATTTTAAATTTCCTCCAAGCCCAAGAAATAGCTGTAACACATTGCAAGATTTTCACCAGGTGGAGTGTACTTGGCTATACCTGAAAGCATTTGTAATTTCTCATATAGCTGCCTAACAATAAAGTATACTTTTTGTGTTAAGGGTACTCATTAGTAATGATGTTTTATGGGTATGATGAATTTTAAAGGTAACATTTCACATTATAAAAATGAATAAACTAAGACCTCCAGATAATAATTATTTGTTCTATATGCACACTGAATTAATTGCAAAGAAAAGATTGCATGACTGGGAAAGTGCTTATTCCACTAAGTACTTCTTCATCTACAAAGAAAAATAGAAGTGTGTATTTCCCTGGACCCTTAGAACAATGATCTGGGATGATTTTCTGTCTTTGGCCATAGGCATGAACTGAGTATGCTAGAAAAATGAAGAGCAGACATTTATTACAGGGGCAAATCAAAGATAGGGTTTGTTTTAAATAACTGGGTTTGTTTTAAATAACTGTAATCATAACAAAAATTAACAGTTTACTATGTACAAATTGATGTTTTAAGAACCTTACAGTTAGTAAGTCAGTTAATATTGACAATTTTAAATGAAGTAACTAAGTTACAGTGAGCTTAAATAACTTGCTCAAAATTAGCTAGCTTTACGGGCCTGGCTCCAGAGTTCATGCATCTAAGCCCTGCATTCTAGTACCTTTTTAAGAAGGTTGCAACCTTCTTCAGGAGAGGGGCTGTGTATTTTTAACTCCTCAGAAGCTGGTTTATAGCCTTGCAGGTGACAGGCACATGGAAGAATTTAATTTTGTTTATGTTGAAAAACAATGACAGGGAAACCTAAAGGCTAAGGCAGTGGCCTGATATATTTTCAAGTCCTCAAGGGAGCTACATCTTTGTCTTCAGTGTGGCATATAATCTTCCAGCCTTGTGATCCTCAAGGATTATTTTTTACCCACTGCCTTATCTAAATTAAAGTAGGTCAAGTCATAGCCTTGATTCTTTCCTCCCAGACCCAGACCCAGGCTCAGGTTTTACTGCTCTTAAAGTCATGAAAAACTGAATATTTCTTGTCAAATGAAACCAAATTTTCCTAAATTGCTCATTCTGTACTTGGTTTCCATTTGATCTTACCCTGACTCCTTTATGTCTCCTCAGACCTCCTTAATTTAGCAAACATGAAAAAGGGAAGAAAGAGGAAGAAAAGTTCAATCCAAAGTGGGTAACACTACAAAACAAAAAACTCTTTCAGACATAAAAAATAGCGAAAAGGCATTACTTTTGGAAGAGACAGCTTTTAACCTCTCATCTTCCCCCTTGTACTGCTGCCCACTTAACTCTCAGGCCCACTGTGTGTGGTAAGTATTCCATTTTGCCTTAATCCTTTCATCCTTTAGACTGGAGGAAAGGGAGAAATGCCTTCTTTGCTTTGTCACATTCTATACTTTAAAGCAATCCACTCTTCCTAGATAATTAACAGGTTTTCTAATCTGAATTAAAGAGGCCTCCAGCCGTATTAAAATATCAGGAACAAAAAGAAAAATTCTAAACTCTATATTTCCAAAACATGAAAATATTTAACAGACTCTATAAGGAAACCTTTTATCAATTTCACCACTTATGGTTATCACCTAAAAGTCATTCTGCAAAATATTTTCAGATCTACAATTTATTAAATTAAAATGCTTACATTAAAATTATGATATTTTAATAATATTTTATTTATCAAAATCTTTTTAACATATAATATCCCTCTAAACTGTAAGCTATAAATATAGCTCTTCAGGCTAGCTGCTGGTTATTTATATGTATACATAAATCATTTATTTAAAAATTATTCCTTCATGTACAGACAGCTTAAGTTATCTTACCTATATGCTCAACCCAGCTCACAAAAAAATAAATGCAAATAAAAGCTATACTGGAATGGCTTTTTTCAACTATTAGGCAAAATTCTAAAAGTTTGCCAAGCTATTCTGTTAGCAAAACCATGGGGAAATGCATGCTAAAATTTAGCTGGTAAAAATGCAAAGTAGAACAACCCTAATGAAAGAGAATTTGGCAGTATCTAGCAAAATTTCATATGCATTACCCTTTGATATTACAGTCCCATGTCTAGGGATCTGTCCAAAACACAAACAGACAAAAATACATACACAAGTATCCACAAAGCTATTTACTGAAGAACCATAATAATAGCAAAGACTGCAAGCCACTCAAAATTCTATCTATAGAAGATTTGTTGAGTGAAATATGGCCGTTACTCAATCCATACTCCATGCACTGAAAGCAAAATCCAGTCGGGGGGATAACGCTGCAAGACGATGGCCTGGTATCTTCAACAAAAAAAATTCTAAGAAAAAGAAATAAAATATGTAAATTCTTTTTGATATGTTAATCAAAAAGAATACCAACCATTCATCCATGTGCATTAAGCTTATATCTCACTCTGTTGACAGGGTCTTGCTCTGTTGCCCAGGCTGTAGTGCAGTGGTGTGATCATGGCTCACTGCAGCCTAAGAGTCCTGGGCTCAAGTGATCCTTTCTCCTCATTCCTAGGACTACAGACCCGGCTAATTTATACAGTTTGTTTTTTTTTTTTTTTTTTTTTTTTTTTTTGTAGAGATAGGGGTCTCACTGTGTTGCCCAGGCTGGTCTTGAATTCCTGGCCTCAAGCAATCCTCCTCTCTTGGCCTCCCAAAGGGCTGGGATTACAGATGTGAGCTTCCATGCTTGGCCTTATGATTTTCAAAGACATCATCTTTTAAAGATTATACTAAAATATTTATGGATGTGCTAATACACTGTCTGGGATTTACTTCAAATTATATGGGAGACAATGGGCAAGGCTATAAATGAAACAAGATTTGATTAATCTTGATAATTATTGAAACTGGATTATGGACATTTTACGTTTTTTACGCTACGATTTTTAATAATATGAAACACTATAGGACTTGCAAGTTTGTTTCATTCTTGAAACTCTCCTAAAAGGTATTATGATGTACTCAATTTGACTAATAATATCCTGCTTTGCCAGACCTCACTCAGAGAGTAAAGGCCAATTGAGCAAATAGTGTATCTGTTCCTTTTTCTTTTTAACATTGTTAGCATTTTATTTGTAACTGTTTAAAATACTTCATACATTTAACTTTCATATATGTGTGTGAGTTCCTGTTTAACAGATATATATGTTAAAAAGGAAAGATGGTGAAGTTCTTGAATTCCTTCTACTATCTCTTTTTCATCTCAGCTCATGTATTTTCTCATTCCAAAAATTAATGAAGTCATCACCAATGGCTGTTTCTTCTCTTGCAGACTTTTCCTTTAGTAAAATATTGCCGACAAGTATACATCCTGAATTACACCATCTCACACCAAAATCACACTGATTCAAGCCAAAATAATCCCCTTTTAAAATGTGATTTTTAAATGAGTTGTCACCATTTAACAGTACACAACACAGCATGGTGAATTTCTACATATATAAAGAACTGTGCAACTTCCAACCAAATGAAGATATAGAACATTTCTGGCACATTAGAATACTTCCTCATGCTCTGCCCAGTCTATATGCCTCTAAGGTAATGTCTATTTTATACTCATAATATTTTTCTTCATCTTGAGCTTCATAGAACTAGAATCATACAACATAGATCCTTGTAACTAGCTCCTTTCTCACCACATTATGTCTTTCAGACAATCAATGATTTTCTTTTCTTTATCTTTCTATTTACTTATTTTTTAAATTTAAGACAGAGTCTCACTCAAGCATAAAGGTACTCCCACTTCAGCTTTCCAAAAAGCTGAGACTACAGACATGTGCCTCCATGCCCAGATAATTGTTTTTGTATTTGCTGTAGAGGTAAGGTCTCACCATGTTGCCTAGGCTTTTCATGAACTCCTGGGCTCAAGCAATCTGCCCACCTCAGACTCCCAGAATGCTGGGATTACAGGCCTGAGCCACCGTGCCCAGCCCTCAATGTTGTTTTATATCATTGTATTTCATTTTTTCCATTTCTGCAGAGGAGTCCATTACATAAATATATCAATTTATTTATTTTTTCTGTTGATAGGCTGTAACTATGGGCAGTTCCCCTTATGAATAAATCTGCTAATAACATTCTTGTACATATATTTCAATGGTTAAATATATTCATTTTTCTTGAAAAGGCACCTAGAAGTGGGTCATATGACATGCAGATGTTCAACTTTAGCTGTTCAATGTGGTCGTGCCCATTTATACTCACTAACAGTGTATATACGTGTTTATATTAAGCAGCCACAATATCCTGCCTAAAATATGTATAATGGTCTTTTGTCTGCTTTCCCTTCCTCAACACTTATCCGTCTGATATTAATTATCTACACAGCACCCAGAAACATGACAGCCTTTCTAAGGAATATTTAAGTAGAAACATGAAGAGAGAGTAAATCATGCAGAAAACAGGTAGAAGGAAAGGCAATTGTGAGAGACCTGCTGCCACCTCATGATTGATGTATCTGAGGAAAGGAAGGAGGCTTTTGCTGGTGGGAAGTTGGTAAGGCAGGGCAGTTGTGGGAGTTACTTTCAGAGTGGTAGCCTGATGATGTAGGCCATATTCAGAAATTTTGATTTTGTTCTAAACATGACGGGAAGCCATTGAACAGTTTCAATTTGGGGAGTTACTGTAAATGATTTCCATTCCTTTTAACCACAAAGATCACAGTTTTTAAAAAACCGCTTCACATTTTCTGTGATTTCTCCAACTTTGCAAGTAAAATAAACTAGTGTTTTCCAGTTAACCTGATAATTCAACAGTACATCAAAAATTGAGGAAATAAAAGTAAAAAATCGGTTGTGGTTATAAAAAAAGATACACTGAATAGATTACTTAAAAGGAAATTATTAACTTTTGTATTTTCCCATATATCAAATTGGGCCATTACTATAGTGATGGCTGCTCAGTTTTAATATATACTGTTAAAATTTTAAAGCAATTGTTCTCGAGTAGATTTTAGAAACAATTATAATCATGTGGATTACAAATCATTATTTACAGAAGTTTTCAATTTGTAATTACAAATTGAAATCCAGATCCAGGATACCTTTCTCTAAACAGTCAGAATGTACCCACCGTTTAAATTTCTATCTGTGCTTTTAACCAGCACTTCTCAAACCTGTTTGATTTCCCAAGTCGGTTGGGGAATTCTTAAAAACAATTTCCAATTCCCATTCTAGATCTACCAAATCTTACTCTCTGAATGTAGGAACTCGGAATCTACAATCTTTAAAACTTCTCAACCACCAGTCTAACACATCAATCTTTATGTAGCTGTGTTAGTTTCCTGTTGCTATTATATCAAGTTACCACAAACTTAGTGTCTCAAAACAATACAAATGTATTATCATACCGTTTTGGTGGTCAGAAGTCTAGTTTTATAGTGGTCAGAAGTCTGGTGGTCTTATGAAGCAAATCAAAGATGATGCTCTTTCTGAAGACTTTAGGGCAGAACACATTCCTTGCCTTTTCCAGCTTCTAGAGGGTGTCCACCATCCTTGGCTCTTGCCAAATCACTCTGGCCTCTGGTTCCATCCTTATATCTTCTCTGACTCTGCCCCTCCTGCCTCCCTCTTATAAGGACACCTGTGATTACACTGGGGCCTCTAGAATAATCTCCCATCTCAAGACTTTTAAATCAATCACATCTGCAAGTCTTTTAGCCACATAAGGCAATGTCTTCACAGGTTTGGGGGATTAAGAGATGAACAGCTGGCGAGCATTAAGTTTGTTGCAGTTTTTTGTTTGTTGAAGTACATGCAGAAAAGCTTGCCTCACACAAATATGTAGTTAAAGAAGGGAGAGGCCCCCAAAATTATCAGACTACACTTTGGGATCCAATAATGTGGAGAAAATTAAGCAGAACTGAAGTGAAGAATTAAAGGATGCTCTTCATTTAGAAGAGAAAAGAGTAAAAGCATGAGAAAAAGCAAGAAAGAAGAAGGAGGAGGAGGAGGTAGGGGAGCAAAGGGGAAAAAATCAAAAAAAAAAGAGGAAAAGGCAAAAGAAGGAGGGGGAGGAGGAAGATGAAGAAGAAGGAAGAGGAGGAAGGAAGCAAAGGGAAAAAATAAAAATGAAAATGGGAAAGTAGAAGATAAAAAAAGAATGAAGGAAACAGCAGGTAAAAAGATAATAGATGAAATAAGGGGAAAGAAAAATGAAAGTGGGGACTACAGCAGAAGAATGTAATTGAGTAGGATATGGAAAAGATATTGAAGAATAAACATGATATTTTAGGACTATTTTAAAGTAATAGAGAATTATAAGATCAACATTATTAAATTTTGGAAAAAAGTGTTTTCGGAAAAGGTCAATTGATTTGATGACAAATATTAAAACGATTACTATTGCAAACAATTTTTTTACTGATGACTATTAGTTTGTTTTCTGTTGCTTATAACAGAACACCTGAAACTGGGTAATTTATAGAGAAAAGAAATTGATTTCTTACAGTTGTGGAGGGTAAGAAGTCCAAGGTCAAAGGGCTGTATCTGGTGAGTGCCTTCTTGATGGTGGGAACTCTCTGAAAAGTCCCAAGGTGACACAGGACATCACATAGCAAGAGGGCTCAATAGGCTAGCTTAGATCTCTCTACCTCTTATAAAACCACAAGTCTCATTCCCATGATAACCCATTAATCCATTCAGGAAAGCAGAGCTTTCATGATCCAATCACCTCTTAAAGGCCTCACCTCTCAATACTGCCAAAATGGTGATTAAATTTCAACATGAATTTTGGAGAGAACAAATATTGAAACCATAGCAGTGGTCAAGAGACATAAGTTTTTAAAATTCGATCAAAATAACAAAAAAGTAAAATTGTATTCTTCAGAGTTAAAATATAAGCATACACATATTTTAAGCTGTATTTAATTATATTTTAATTAATTTTAAGATTTTAGCTTTAATTAAAGAGTTAACACACACATTGCAACTGCCCAGCATGTTAACTGAAAAATAAGTTGGCACAACTTCAATATTCACTAATATGCATTTAATTGGTGAGTAAAATTAAATATCCGACAAGAGGGAATTAATTGGTACAAACTAAATGTTTTTCACACCTAAGCATAAAATTAAAATACAGTCAAACCAGCAGAGCAGGAATAATCAGTTTATAATGAATTATCACTTTTAAGTATAAATCACCAAGACCCTCCAAACCTACTTATTTTCCTTTTGTAGTAAATTTTATTTTTAAATTAATTCTGTGTTTTCCTTATCACGAAAGCAATTATTAACGCAGAATAATTAGGGCATAAATCAGTAAAAATACATGCATCCAGAAACTACCACTGGTCAAAACTTGATTGCTACTTCCAAATCTCATTCTATGCTCAAGTGACTTTTATTTATTTTTGCAAGCTGTCATATTTTACTTAAGCATTTTATCAATGGTAGAAACTTTATTCAGTGTTCCAACCAATATATTGTTGTTGAAGGTGTAAGTTGCTCCAATCAATATACTATTGTTAGATATTTCGGGTTTTCCAACTAGAGTCCTACTGTTTGATACTAAAATTAACTCAAATTTTTAATATTAACAATAGTGACATACATGTGTATTTGACTTTAAAATATTAGAAAAAAATACAAAATTGAGAAAAGTCTAAAAATAAACTAAAATAAGTAGAGATCCATAAAAGTTTACAAAAACAACATGATGTACTAAATTTGTCCATGCTCAAAATATCAGTAACTAACACTCAATTCTCAAGAATTATTATGTGGATCAATTTGTTTTCTCCTGAACTGCTTTAAGCAATTAACAAGGGAAAGAGTTGAGAAATAGGAAGAGATGTGAAAGTTAACTGCACAATACTATTCTCTCTCAGGGAATGGAATAAATGCTTTCTCAAGGAAACAGATTTACAGGGAAATAAATTGCACTGTATCACTCCCCAGATCTTATTCTCTTAACCTATGGGTCTTAACAATTAACACTTAATAATTAAAAGCTCTGCCCTGGGTGGAGAAGACCATTATTCTCTCAGGCTAGTCCTACTCCCACTTCCTAAAATGATTGCCCTGTTCCAAATACAGCTTTTTTGAGTATTATCCTGGGACCATTCGTTGTGGATTTAGCTTTTGCCTCAAGAAAATATAAGATTAAATCAAAATATTACATAAAATTAATTCCAAGTTCACACTACCCCACAGGCTAATAAAGTAAAATAAAATAAATTGCTTCCTAGAATAATTTCCATCCTAAATATTGTATCTTGTTGCAAGGATTGATACCGCTTACTAGAAATTTGATAATCGGTTCAATGATAGAAGAAATATACCTTAAAGTATATAAATATTTAAATGTTCAACATTTAAATGTTATTAATTCCTCTCCCCTTTATGAAAGTCCAGGAAAAAGTTAAAGTCCAAAATTTAGTTTCACTCCAAAACTATTAAAATCTCAAGAAATTCCACAATCACCATTCTCAATTTCTTACTCTGCTCACTCTCAGCCAGAGGGTTCTCATGGCATCCCAGGAAATTATTCTCTTGACTGGTTTCTCCTCCAAAAAGCAAATTTCTTTTAGCCTTTAAAGTTGAATTAATTGAACCCTAAAATTATATTTTAAATTATAAATGAAGACCTTAAAAATAACAGTACCTGGCACATACTGTAAAATTATTATTATTATTGTATGTGTTATTGTATTAAAAGAGCCTTTAACAATTACTAGGGCATGTATTGTCATTGCAGTACCAGCCTTATACTCTGTTAAAAGAAAAACTTCAACTGAATTAAAGTTAAAGGAGTTTAATTGAGCAACGAATGGTTCACGAATCAGACAGCCTCCAGAATCACAGCAGATTCAGAGAGACTCCAGCACAAGCACGTGGTGGGTGAAGATTTATAAGCAAAAAAGGAAAATGAGGTACAGAAATCGGAAGTGAGGTATAGAAACACGTGGGTTGATTACAGCTCAGCCTTGGCCTTACCTGAACAGTTCGAACACTCAACAGTGTACCAATGCTTGAAGTGCATGGCTGCTGGGATTGATCAACACCCAGGCACTGTTAAAGGTACACAGTCCCATGTGAGGTGCTCAGGCTTGTCTACCTATTAAGTTAGGTTGCAGTTTGTCCACAAGATCTAAAATATAGAAGAATAGAGTCCTTCTCAGGATATATTTAGTTCGCTTTAACAACTCATAAAATTTAGAAAACACGAGAAATTAAGTGTTCATAATTAACATTGTAATTTTATTGTTATCCATTCTCCATACTAATGTTCCCCAGAATTCCTATTATTTGTCAAAAGGCTTAGACCACCAAGATACCATGATACATAAGGAAAATTCTTTTTGGTTTTACCTCTGTTGGGTGTCAATCAGCTGTGAAGACTGATGGAGTTCACAACTTGTGATATTCTTGTCAATGGATAGAACAGGTGGTTATGTCACATTTATATCTCGGGATTGGAGAAGCAGAGTAGGGCAGGACCAACCTCTTCTTTCTGCCTTCTTTCCTAGCAAGTGACATTTGTGATGACTGTTTTCATGTAAAATGTACAAGTCTGCAGCAGTAACACCCACAGTTCCTGGGTCTAACCTGAAGTTTCTTGTTGCCTCATCGGGCATTTTAACCCACTTAGTATTGTCACTTGTTCTGTCCATTGCTTAACTCTGTTTAATCTTCCTACTAAGGAGAAGTTTCTCCTCACAAATGTTTTTCCCTTAGCTGAAAAATTACCCAAGGCAGAATCTTGAATGAAAATTACACATGCTCCTTCTGACACATGTTCTGAAATTCAAAGAGGACCATAAATGCACCTTAAAAATTGTCCTTTTAACAACTGTTCCACTTTTTGTATCTTGAGTAACTTCTACAACTTCAATAGCAACAGAAACTTTTTTCAACAATTGTTTTTTTCTGCTTTATTGCGATATCCCCTAGTGTTTTATTTTCCGCTGTTGTTTCTCTCTTTCTTTTAGGCAGGCACAGCAGAGCTTTAAAGGTTTTAATTTTTTAAGCTGTCCCTTTGCTTCTCTCCCCAATGTACTTTCTTTCCTTTTCTTTTCTTTTCTTTCCTTTTCTTTTCTTTTCTTTTCTTCTCTTTGCTTTTGGATGAAGATATCAGATTTTGGTTTTTTGTTTGTTTTGTTTTTCATGATTGTTAGTATTAAATGTTCAATTAGCCCAGGATTAGACTCCTGCCTGGTTTCTCTTTAGCATATTTCACATTTTGTATGCCTTTCCTTAGAATCCTAACTATATATTTTCCTGGTATGCCAACATGACATATATTTCCAAGGATATATGGCACATTGAAAGTAATCTAAAAATGGTAAGACATGTCAAGATTATCTTCTGAGGCTTCTCTCAAATTTATTCAAATTCTTATTTTTTACCCACTTTCATGTGTTCTATTCCTCAATGAATGATTAGCATAAGTGCTTTTATTACTAACTTGTATCTGAAGTTTAATGAGGTGCCTCTCAATATGTCCTGGGATCCAGCCTTTCTCTGGGTTATCACTCCAGTTCACTTCATGAGGTCATGTCTCTTCTTTTCTATTAGCTTTCTCTGATCCAAGTCAACCACGTAATAACTCACAAATCACTGCCCTTGTTAATACCATTTAGAAAACAGTAAGTTCTGAGTCTATGTCCTGGAAGATGAGCCATACAAAGAGCAGACATTTTTGTCTTACTTTTCTTTTCCTTTTTTTTTTTTTTTTTTTTGCTGTGAGATATTGCAAGTGTTTAAGAATGTATTTTTTAAATGAATAAATAAATCTATATTTTTAGCCTGTCATCTAAATCTAGTCTGGCTTGTATGACCTTGCCTCCTTTTAAGTATGCCCCTCCTGTATGCCTTGATACTTCCACAGTACGCTTGCTATTTCCAGAGCTAAAATCACTTCCTGAGTTTCATTCATCTAACATCTTGAAATTTCTCTGATGTTCCAATTTCTTATATTCTTTCAGTGCTAACAAATTCTGTACAGTAAAACATTCTAAGTACAAGCCTTCTTTACCGACTTTGACCTTGGGATGTATGGCAATCTCACCCAAAATTTTTTTGATCCCTTCCAAATGGAAGTAATATTTTCATGGAAATAGAGTCCTATCACCCTTTTCATATTTATCTACTCATCTATAAATATTCACTTTTCCATGGTTCAGAACCCTGACTAGCTCCTGAAGCAACATCCATAGTCAGAGCTTACATAATTAATAAATGAGACATGCTTAGAAACAGCGTGTTAGAGAAGTGGTAGTTGTCCTTGAAAGTATTAGGCCACATAAATACAGGAAGTTATCTTCAGTGTTGTTTCTTTGATCCTGAATACTGCTAATAAAAAGATAAAGTAGAACAATTATTTGTCTATTGAGTTAATACGTCAACTAAGGCTGAACACTAAAATTATAAGGCTAAAACCTCATGTTCTAATGCTTGTACCCCATGTGACACATAGCTTCTCTTTGAGGTTTAAAGTCACAGCCTGTAGGCTTTATTGCAAAAAATACAAGGAGGAAAAGGTCTCTCAGTGACCAGTGTATACAAAGCCTGTACACTGCTCTCTTTGAGGTAAAATACCCTCTATTGAGACTAAAAGACTCTCTTTTCTTGGTTCTCTAATCCCTGGCTCAACAGTATCTACTTGGGTTTCCTCTGTAATTCAAGGTCAACCACAGAGGCATGGATAATCATATTGGCTAAAAACAGCCACCATTTTTCCTTCCTTTGAAAAAAAGTATCTTAAATCTTATTACTAAGTACTAAGAAACATTTAACTTACTTATTTCTCCAATTGATATTTATTGAACACATCCTAAATGTCTCCAATTGATATTTATTGACCATATCCTAAATGCCTAACAGTGCAGTAGGTGCTAGGACTCAAATGGTCTACACAATCCACATGGCTTTCAGACTAGAGGCAGACATTAAATAAATAATAACACAAACACAATTATGTGTAATGTTTCACCAGTTTTAAAACACATTTTTTTTTTCACATTTCATGGTACTTTACCATTGCATGGTATCTTATCACCAATGGTGTTTCATAATCTCTAAAGGCCAGGAGACATTCACTGTGCCATTGTCACTGTCAGCATATAACTGAGCTGTCTACTTTTGTCACTTAGCTTGAATTATGTGTATTGTTCAAGCTGGTAAATTTCAGGGCCATTTTTAATGTCTCAAAAAGATAACACTACGATTTGGCCTGAAATTTGAAAGGTGATTTTGTATGCAAAAACAGTCAAACAGGGAAGAGCATTGTCAATGTAATATGAAGAAAAAGTAATCAGTAGCCAGATCACAATGGTAGCTTAGAGGCTACAGTAATAAATTTTAATTTTATCTTCAGTGCAATGCTGAGTCATTGAAATATTGTAATTGGGTAAGTAACATGACTCAATTTGTACTCTAAAAGATCAGTGTACCTCTAGGTTAAGCTAACTGGGAAACAATACCAGAAGGGGAACCCCTTAAGAGTGATCATCGATATTGTAGAGCAGTGGACCATTAGAAATCGGAAGAGGTATACAGATTTGGGATACGCTGGGAGGTAGAACTTAACAGAACTTGATATTGAACTGAAACTAAATTTAGGGGGAGAGGCTGAGCATGGTGGCTCACGACTATAATCCCAGCACTTTGGGAGGCCGAGGTGGGTGGATCACCTGAGGTCAGGAGTTTGAGACCAGCCTGGCCAACATGGTGAAATCCCATCTCTATTTTAAAAATATAAAAATTAGCCAGGCTTGGTGGTGCACATCTGTAATTCCAGCTACTTGAGAGGCTGAGGCAGAAGAACTGTTTGTATCTCGGAGGCAGAGGTTGCAGTGAACCAAGATCATGCCACTATACTCCAGCCTGGGTGACAGAGTGAGACTCCCTTTCAAAAGCAAAATAAAATAAATAAAATGAATTTAGTGGGAGACAAAAGAGAAAGTCTCAAGAGTGACTCCCAGATTTCTAGACTGAAAAGTTGCGAGTATAACTTTGTGTATGTTTTGCTGAAGAAAGATTAAGACTAAGCTGGGCCCAGTGGCTCATGCCTATAATCTCAGCACTTTGGGAGGCTGAGGCAGGTGGATTACTTGAGGTCAGGTGTTCAAGACCAGCCTGGTCAACATGATGAAACCCATCTCTACTAAAAATACAAAAGTTAGCCAGGTGTGGTGGTACATACCTGTGGTCCCAGCTACTCAGGTGGCTAAGGTGGAGGATCGTTTGAGCTCAGGAAGTGGAGGTTGCAGTGAACCAAGGTTATGCTGCTGCACTCCAGCCTGGGTGACAAAGTGAGACATTGTCTAAAAAAATATATATTAATCCTCAAATCCATTAATACTGAAAACTGAGGACAAGAACACTTGTAGAAACTTTCATTCCTCACTCATTACATCAGAGAAGGAAGTTAGGAGACAGAAATGACTCTGATCATTTGAAAAGAAAAATTTTAACGTAAAGAAGTGTTCAACATTAAAAAGTAGTTAAATGCTAAAAGAAGTAAAAGTCGATTTAAGAGATCTAGAAGTAGGGTCAAATGCATAACTGTTACCTCTAGACTGAGGAAAAGAAACAATAAAGGAACTAAGAACTAGATGAGACCACCACTCGGTAATGTTGAGATTTAGACTTCTGCAAAGGCAGTATGGCTACTGAAGGAACACGTAGCCTGTCAGTGATTAAACTTGTCTAAGGGCTTGAACTAATAATAGTTTTAGAAGCAACCAGTTGTTGGAATATGGACAGGCTGGAGCCTTCAGGAGGGCAGAAGGGCTACTGGAGGGGATAACATGGCCTGAGGACACAACTCGGGCATGTCTGCACAGACCCCTGGAGTAATAGGCTGAAAAGTCAATGTGAAGATCTTGAATCTAGAAGGGTAGTATTTTTCTACTACTATCTCCTCGCAGAATGACTGGCAAAGGAGTTTACAGAGCCCAGCTCCAATATCACAAAGCAAGGTAAACAAGGTTAGATTTGGAGCTAAAAGGCAATAAATTGATCACTGGCACAGTAATTTATGTATTAATTGTTTTGATAATAATTTATTGTATATATATATTAGTCAGCTTAATTTAATCTACCGTATTTAAGGCCTTTGCTGCATATAAGGCTATCATTAACAAATTTCTACAGACGTCAAATAAAAACAACTCCAGACATTGATATGGAAAGTTTATCAGAAAAGACGATTGCATGAGTGGGAAAGGAACTATTGTAATGGAGTGGGTGAGGCTATCGCAAGAGTGAGAAGGCTCTGACCATGAGAGGGCTTTTCTTTTATAAGGAGGAGTAAATAAGACAAAAATGGATGAGAAGTGGGATGAAAGAAAGATAGTAGATCAGAAAATGTTTTACCCTGAGGTCATCCAATTCTTAGGACAGTCTATTAAGCAGGGGTTGTTTGCTGGTTCCAGACATGGTTATGTCAGCGTTCTGGGCCTGGAGAAGGAGAAGAGCTTAACCAAAGTTTGGTTAACAAGCATTTTGTTCCTATTGATCAGTAGGGACAAGCAGATCAGCTAATCATTTATGAGGCAAAAAATGAGAATTTGAAGAGTCTGTGTCTGGCCTTGTCTTTGGTTTAAAAAAGAGGCATCTGTGAGTTTTATCTCAGGCATATGAGGAGGAATTATTTTTTTGCATTAAACTCTTTGCTCTAACAAAGTTGGGTGATTCATCTAGCCATCACTGTTCCAGAATCACACGGCTTGGGTGAAGTTCAACACTGTCACTACTGATCTCTTTGGAAAATAAACATTGTCCTTTTTAGGATCGTTTCTATGATAAACAAACCAAGTAAATATTTTTCCTCCCACTTATTTCTAGTAAATATATACAAAGTTTTTAAACTTAGAATATGCAAAAGAGTCTGTAAGGGCCATTGGACAAGTCCTCCTTGGCCTTCTAAAGGTTAACTGAAAAATCTACTGATAAAAGACAAATTAATTGTACAAAACACATACAAATTTATTTACCATGTATGTATGTCAGTGTTCAGAATAGAGACAGAAAGACACATGGGAAATTGTCCATCTTTATGCTTGAGTTCAACAAAGGTTGGACAGTCGTACAGAAATATGATTGACCAAATGTTATGTTTTAATGCCAGTAGACTGAGTAGGGAAACCTGGCAAGGCCTGTCTTTCTAGATTCTTGTTGGTCTCTCTGTGTGGCATTTCTTTCTTCTGGGTGTGGAGTAGGGCCCTCTCTGGAATGGGGACCTTATGACTTATACTCAAACAAGGTAGGTTAGATCATTTCTTTATGGCCAGTTTTTACACAGAAGGGTGGAGGGAAAATTGGAGTAATATTTTTATGTTTTGTGCCTGACTCTGGGGAAAAGAGGTTTTAGTTTCTATGGCCTGCCTTGGGGAAGAGGAATTCCCTTTCTATGGCTAATGCCAGAGGAGAATGAGACTGAGAAACAGGAGGGCAGAAGGAGGGTGGAGAAAACTTTTGCTTCGAGGATGCTTCTGAAGCCTTCATTTTGGGGTAATGTTATCTCTGCCCCAACAGGCCCCTTTCAAATTATTCAAAACTTATAGTTTAGAAAACATAAGAGAAAGAAAAAAGAACAACAAAATTATGACATAAACTGTATTAGTGAGGCTTCTCTAGAGGGACAGAACTAATAGAATTTATATAAGAAAGGAGTTTGTTAAAGAGAATTGGCTCACACATGGTTAACTCCCAAGATAGACTGTCTGCAAGATCAGGAGCAAGGAAACCAGTGGAAGATCAGTCCAAGTCCCAAAACCTCAAAAGCAGGGAAGCCAACAATGCAGCCTTCAGTCTGTGGCCAAAGGGCCAAGAAGCCCTGACAAACCCAGAGCTGGTATAAGTTCAAGAGTCCAAGAGGTGAAGAACTTGGAGTCTGATGTTCAAGAGCAAGAAACAACCAGCACAGGCGAACGATGAAGGCCGGAAGACTCAGCAAGTCTCTCTCAAGTTCAAAGTTCCACAGATCTCTAGGTCAGGGGGAAAATATCACCAGTCTTTTTGCATTGCAAGGGTGACCTTTACTCCAATTCCCAGTAAGTTCCTCATCTCCATCTGAGACCACTTCAGCCTGAACTTCATTGTCCATATCACTATCAGCATTTTGGTGAAAGCCACTCAACAAGTTTCTAGGATGCTCCAAACTTTCCCACATTTTCCTGTCTTCCTCTGAGCTCTCCAAATTGTTCCAACCTCTGCCTCTTACCCAGTTCCAAAGGTGCTTCCACATTTTCGAGTGTCTTTACAGCTGTTCCCCACTACCCAGTTCTAATTTACTGTATTAGTTTGTTCTCTTGCTGCTAAGAATGGGTAATACCGGAGAATGGGTAATTTATAAAGGAAAGAGGTTTAATTGATTTACAGTTCAGCACGGCTGGAAAGGCCTCAGAAAACTGACAATCATGGTGTAAAGAGAAGCAAACACGTCCTTCTTCACATGGCGTCAGCAAGGGGAACTGAATAGTGAAGAGGGGGAAAGTTTGTATCAAAACCATTAGATCTTGTGAGAACTCACTCACTATCACAAGAGCAGAATGGAGGTAACAACCCCCATGATTCAATTTCCTCCCACTGAGTCTGTCCCAAAACCTGTGGAGATCACGGGAACTGCAGTTCTAAATAAGATGGGAGGGGACACAGCCACACTGTATCATATGGCTTTTATATAAAAACACCTTGAAAAGGACTACAAGCTAAAACATTTTATAGTGTTGGCAACTCAGAACAAATTTTAACATGGCTTATGCAAAACAATATAGGAAAATAAATCCATCATTTGAGCCAAGAAAAAATAAAAAGGAAAGAAAATGAAGTGCAGAGTTCAACAAGGAGCTATGTTATTTAGTATTTTGCCAGATAAAATTCCTAAATAGATCTCACAGGAATGGTTGTCCTTTTGCTTTCTACTTGTCTCTTTTTGCTGTCTGTTTTCACATATAGACCAGAAGAGAGAAAGCCTTAACTGCAACTATTTAGAAGCAGCCCATCTATCATATCCTGTCACTATCTGGAGAGTATTATGAAGAACATTTCAGCATGAAATGTTAATGTAACTAGTGTTGTAATCACAAAGAAAATGTTAATGACAATAATTCTGTTAACAATGATGATGATGATACTACAAAAGGTACATGCCCTAAGAAAGCCATAACTCTGAAGGGTTTTACCATTAACAGGGAAGAAGGAATTTTTAACATCAGACCACTAGCCTAATATAAAGTTAATAATCTTGACTTTTTCCCTACATTAACCAATTTATTTTAACTACATCTCAATTTTAACTGCCATTTATTGGAGGACAATATTTTTCTACCTAGGAAGGCTATTGCAAAGGAGAATTAACTTAATTTGTGAAGGCCTTTGTAATTTCAAGCTATTCTTAAATCATTCCTTTTAACCACTCTGGTAAGGAGATACATCCAATGCCATGCTTTAAGAGCCAATTAATTTTTAAAGCCAGAAAGATATAAAATAGGCATGTACCTGCCCTGAGAGAATTTTGTTTATTATTCTGCCTCATAGAAGATCCCAAGGTTACAATTAAAGGTATATGTGCCTTACTATCAAAATATATTTTAAGTCACAAAGTATAAATTAGTCCAAAAAATGATGATACTATTTACCTCTCCTTGTCTAATCCTCAGTAATAGGCTTTTATTCTGTTTGACCACAAACCATATAGAACTTTTTTTCCTTTTTCTTTATTATTGCAATTATCCATATAAACTCTGACAAATATTCTTTCTTTTGGCCAAAACTTTAGTGAGACACCTCTGAGTGTTCTATTTGACTAGTTCTGACCTTGAGCTTTCCCTCTCTGTGGAATTCAATTTGAGCAAGAATCTTGCTATGTCTCTTGTTATCCGAGCACCCTGGGTATCTTATCACCGTGATCTGCCTTTAGCAATACGCCTCTCAAATCAGTTTAGCCAGAAACCCCTTATCCTTGATATTTCCTCTTAGTAATTTTCCATCTTCTCACCCTCATCCCTCTGTTTGGCCATAAGTCTCCACTTGCCCTTATTGGAGTTAGACTTAAGTCCAATCTCTCTCTACTGCAAGATCCCATTGCAGTCATCCCTAAACCTATATGCATGGCCCCACCTCAATAAAGCTTGCCTTGCCATCTTTAACAAGTGTCATGATTTTTTTTCTTTATCTCAAATGCACCAATTATTGAAAAACAAATGTTGCTGTGTCCAGTTTCCTTTTGTATTCATAGGGCCTGGATCATTGTCAGTCCTCAGGGACTGAGCCTCAACACTCTTATCCTAATGATACTCAATTGGGAGTTCTCCTAAGGTTCAAATTTTGAGAATCAATAGCTAGCCTCCACACTTTATTTACTGGTTATTTCAGAGTACATTTCAACAACTTCTCTTAATATTTTTTTCAAGTAGGGAAAACTTATTTCTTAATGCTTTCTTCTATTGTCTGAAAAAAAATCGTCCTTCACTACGTCCCACACATCTTTCACATATTTTCAGCTTATTTTTCTGATTCCATCTGCAACGAATCCATGTCCACACAGCTACCTTGATGTTATTTTTAAATGCAATCTCATCTTGGTTTGAATACACAGGCACTATGTAAATCTCTATGTTTGACACATACATTCATGATTTTACTAAAAGAAATGAGTAAAAGAAAGAGGATGCTATTCATAGAGATGGAGAACCAAAGATGGATCTTTAAAGAGTCGAATTTTATAAAATATAGGAAGAAGAACCCAAAAATATAAATAGGCACAACTGTGGTTTGGTCAAAAGAAAGTTACAACCACCATATGGAATGGAAGTTCTCATACTTTGGATTGAGAATGGCTGAGTAAGAGAATTTTGCATGAGGTGAAGAAGATGAAGTAGTTGTGGTGGGTAAATCTGACAATTAATGATTAAAAGAAAGGAGATGCAAGCCAAAGGAAAGCAGGTGTTTCTGTCCACTAAACCCAGTTACAGCCTCCACAGATCTCAATGTTTTGGAGATGTGCTCTCTAATGAACTGCTCTGATGTAATTTAATTGTTTCAAATTGATTATTCATTCTTTTATATTTCTGGCTTAAATAATCCATACTAAATTTTTTATTAAGCAGGGCTAACATTTCATCATGAAAAGAATGGCAGAAAAAGGAAAGAATACACTACGCATTCATGAGTATAATGGTCACATTTGTTAAGTGTCTATTTGGATGAAAGCTGCTATACACAATGCATTCCCATCATTTGCATACATAGATTACATCTACAAATTGGTTTGCAGAAATTTCTTAACAGAATTCCACTTCTTAATTATTTTCTCTGAGCCCCTTCTTGCAATAACCATTCATTATTGACAACACTGTAATGCAATTCATTCAATAAAGGGTTTTATTGATTTAACTAACAAAACACAATAACTCAGAGATTCATGAAGGAACTTCCCAAATGATAAAGAAAGATAAATAAAGCAAGAATAAAAATTCCTAAAGATGATAAAATGCAGGTAGCAGCCAAAATATGTTTCTCATGTATTCGAGATATAAAGAGGGGTTTCCATATGCTGATGAATTGAAAGGGAAATGATGCTCACTTCAGTTTCTACTTATTTACTTTTATTTCATACTGTGTTGTGCCTTCACAGAGTCTACAGACACTACTAGTAGGAGAGATGATTAGAAATGAAATCTCTAGGTACTTGTTTGAGGCTGTTGAGTCAAAAAGCTCCCTAAGAGTGTTATTGGGAAAATTACACTCTTCTTGAACAGATCCCATTAATGAAAAAGCATCAAGCCCAGCAGGTGCTTCTAGTAAGAGTGACAGACTCAGGAAAAAAAGAGAGTAGATCATATTAATAAAACTAGTTATTTTTGTTTTAAGATTGACTATATAGAGCAAACAAAATTACATGTTGATATTTCAAACCTTTCTACCAGTTTCTTTGTCTCTTGGAATAAAATTTTTTTATTCTCTTGCTATGAATTTGTAATGTAAATCAAGTGAAGTTAGGGAAAAAGAATTTTCTTTGAGAGGTTAAAACTAAAAGAAGTGTATTTTTCACCAAAGAGATATTTTCTGAAAGCTGTCTTTCTGATTGTTTTTGTCTTTTTTTAAAAGAATACATAGGTAGAAACTGACAGAAAAAAGTTAAAGGAGGGCAAAAATTTTAACTCATCATTCTGTTTACTATAATTTATTTCAGTCTCAATTATTCTGTGATATTATATTTAATGTACCCATGATTGTACAATTTCACTTCAGAATTTTTACTTATTGATAACCTACAATAATTTGTTGTTAATTATTTTTTATCTGTTTTTGATGGTAATACGCTTAATTTGTAAACAATTTGAGCATATTGATGTTTAATATTGCCTGTGTAGTCTTTGCTCAGAAAAGACCAAAAACTTAGGGTATCGCCTACAAGGACTATTTTATTTTGAGATTACCAAAGTATAAGAGAATGTCTGCAGTTTTTGCCTAAAAGCTTAAGATCAAACATCACTTCAATATAGGCATTTAAGTTTTCCTTGGGAACTTAAATTGATATGCTCTACAACATAACAATGACCTATATGGCTTAATTGAGTTTTACAACATGCAAACAAATTTGAATAAAAGTCAGTATTAAAAATCCTGTAGCAGTTAAGAAGCATAGGTTTAGCTAATGATAAGAACACACTTAATATTCTATGCAATTTAATTGAAGTTAGAAATTGAGCTGCAGGGCACTGTGGCTCATGCCTGTTATCTGAGCACTTTGGGAGGCAGAAGCTAGTCGACAGATTGAGCCCAGAATTTCAAGACCAGCCTGGGCAACACAGAGAGACCCCATTCTACACACACACACACACACACACACACACACACACACAAACACATGCACAGAGAGAGAGAGAGAGAGAGAGAGAGACGTTTCAATTTAGAAATCTCTTTTCCCTTGAAAATATCCATTATTGGACTCCAAAGGACATTCTATCTAATATAACTTCATGTAAATTTGTCTTCAATTTAAATAATCTCTTTTTATTTCCTCAATTTAAGAACTATAATATATGGTTCAAATTCAGGGGATAATAGGACTTTTTTTGTCATAGAAATACATAATGATAATTTTTTAAAGGGAAATTAATTCTAGAAGCTAATCTTCAAATGCAAACAAACTTGAAGTTACCAAAAAATATCTATCCAATTTGTTTATCCTTGGATATGATACTTTCTTATGGTCTAGAAAAGAACTCTTACACAAATCAATGTTCTATATTTGAAAATATTTTTCTTACTTCAATGTATGCCGTAATTCAAGAAGTAATGGCTGCAATCTAGCTGTCATATTTTGATTTACTAAGGATTTTGTTATAATAAAAGCTAATAGAACCACTTGAATAAATCAGGGGCACCAGAAAGCCAACATAATTCCACTATTGTAGTTATAATTTTCTTGAGGGCAGGAATTCCAGAGGATTTCTATTTTTGTGCTTTATATGGCCTTGAGCACAGTACCTTGCATATAGACACTTCACAAATATTTACTGAATGAATACTTTTTGAGTTTATACTGGCTCCTGTTGTTGGGTTTTCCTTTTGTTACATGACAAATTAGTACAAAATTGGCAACTTAAAACAACATACATTTATTACCTCACAATTTATGTGGATCAGGAATCTCGGCATAGTTTAGCTGGGTCTTTTATTCAGTATCTCATGTAGCTGCGATCAAGGTCTAAACCAGGCTGTGTTCTCCTTTGGAGGCTTGACTGGGGAAGAATCTACTTTCAAGCTGTTTTAAGTTACTGGCAGAATTTATTTTCTTATAGCCGTATGAAGTCATATAGGCTTCTCTAGCATGGCTGCTTACTTCATCAAGCCCACAAGAGAAACTTTTGCCTCAGGGAGGACCCAATTCCTATTTTACAGGCTTCTACATGATTTTGTCAGGTCCACTCAAGTTCATCTCTTTCTTGCTTAACTCAAAATCAGCCCATTTAGGACCTTCATTACATCTTCAAAATTCCTCAACCATTTCCATATTCTGTTAGCTAGAAGCAATACATAATCCTACCTCTACTTGAAGAGCATCATCATCAAGGGTAGGGATCATGAGGACCAACCCAGGGTCTGTCTGCTACAGAGATGATCTGACTCACATAAATAATATGAGCCTATAGTAAACAGACATACCCATACTCTCATTATCTATATGAACTAAGACAAATCATTTAATCTGTGTAACCCTCAATTTCCTTATCTGTAAAAGAAAAGTAATAACAACTTTTTACAATTGTTATCAATATGAATAAAGTATTATGAATATGTAGGAATTCATATATTGGTAATCATTTTTATAATTTAGTCATTATGTGAGAAATCAAAAAGATCAGACCTGACTTTGTCTTAAGTAAATTTATTAAATTTGTCAGACCTAAAATAAAGCAAAAGTATCTGTCGCTGATGCATTCTGACCTCTTGCACTCTGGTTTTAGTTGAATATTAGAGTAGGCCAATTGCACAAGTGAAGAGAAGATAAGTCACTGTTTCTCACTGGTTAACTTGTTAGATCAATAGATGGCGATAGAGATGACAGACAAGACAAATGTGTGTACATATATGTTCATATATGTATATATATATATGTGTGTGTGTTCAAATATATTAATAACAGTCAAATATGTGGGGACAGGGAAATAATCCTATTTTACCTGAGAAAACGGAAGCTATGACCCTAAGATAAATTAATGGCATGCCCATTGTCACATGTAGAGAGAACAAGAGAATTTAAGTCAAAAAACTACTTTGAAATGACAACTCAAACATTAAGCAAATTATTTAATCTCTCTGTGTGAAAAATAATACCTCCATAGAGTTGTACAAGTATTAATAGAAATAACACATGTAAAGCATTTGCATTTGCCTAAAACCCAATTACTATTAGCTATTATTATGATTATGATTATCATTTTTTAGTAATAATAGTAGTATCATAACTGTTTAGAATTGGGATCCCATTCCAAGGTCTGATCTATAGTAATTATCTTGCCACTATGACATTATAGAGTACCAATTCTTCTTTAAACTAAAGGTGCACACTGTAGAGTGCCCAGCCCAGAGTTGCACCTGCTTAAGAAACTCTTAAGGTAGCTGCAAACTGTTGAGCATACATTTTCCCAAGTATAGCTAGAGATTGCAGAATTTAACACAGGACAAGTAGAGTTAACAAAGACCTACAGCCTGGAAAAGGGCATTCCTACTTAGACAGTAGAATGGAGAATTGCAAAGAACCTAGTGGGCTCTTTGTTTTAGCAACTGTCACAGAGAAACGCAAGGACTCTTCAGTGGCCTGGCACCTATCCAGTAGTCCTTCCTCTCCATGTAGTCATCTTACATTTTCTAAAACTTAAATAATTTTCACCGTTTTTTCCTGCAATCAACCTCTCTCTCTCTTTCTCTCTCCTCCCCACTTCCTCTATCTTTCTCTTTAAACCAGTTAATATGTCGCCTAATAAAATCTAAGTAATAAAGTCATGGTATTACCTCAACACTCACCCAACTCAGTACCACAGTTTTTTAGAGGAGGAAAAACAAACCAACCCACATTGACTAAATATTGATCAGCCATCTTCATGTATGTTAAATAGTTCATCACCCTAGTACATTGATGGTAAATTTTACCATCATCTAGTACAAGAGTAAATTTTCTCTCCGTAATTTGCCCTAGAGATTAATTGTAATATCTCAAATTTCAGCTTTAAATATAAATGGAGAATAGTGTGGAACTGGTACAATCCAGTGGTCATATCTGTTGACTCGACATATCTGTTGACTACAAACACAAAGGACTATATATATGACATTTGTATTTCATTTTTCATATATAGCCATTTTTATTTCACTTATAATTTCTAGAAATTAAAAAGAAAGATAACTTTATTCTCATCTGAAGATTGTAGAGCAATAATTTGAATTTTCCTGTCTTCTTTCTAACAATTGTAAATCACCAATATATCATCAGATTTTAGCTTTGGAAGGAATTTTGGAAACCGTCCAGGCTGCCTCCTCATTTTCCTAATGTGTCAAGCAAAGCCTAGGGAGAATTAACAATTTGCCCACATTTCCTGGTTATTAGCTCCTAGCGAAGGATGAAAGTCAGGTTTTTCTGATTCCTAAATTCAGTCTTGTTCCCAAAAAGTTTCTTGTCTTTTTAACAGAATTTTTTTTCTGACTTACATCCAGCTTACCCCTCCCTTTTTTTTTTTTTTTTTTGCCTTTGACAGTTTTATGCCTATTACTTTTCACAGCACATCATCACTGATGCATTTATTACCGCACATCTTGATGTTTTATAGTTGGCCTCAAATGTTTAAGGCAGATGCATTTTGTAATGCTTTGTCAGTTTTTCAATAAAGGAAAAGATGGCAACTGAGGTATGTACCTGTTCTATTAAAAACAGGGTAGAAGGACTAACAAGTTTTAAACTACTTTTGATAGCTTATATTAAGAATCCTTGTCAGAATAAAGGGAAGTCAAATTCTGATTGATTAGAGTTGTCTGTTACATCATCGTCCGCTGCCACAGAACAACGTTCTTGTGTTAATGCTATTTGCGTGCTACTGAAGTCAGTCAAAATGTGATCACACGACTGCTGTTCTGCTGCCGCCTTCACAAAAATAACATGATGCATTTTGTAAAAGCTTCTCAGGGTGCAAAACTTTTCAGTAAAGAAAAAAATGTGACAATGCCATGCAATATTTCAAGAATACTGTTTTGTTTGCCTACTTATTTTTTTAAATACCGTCTTCAAATGCGTCTCCACTTTACCTGTGTATCATTTTCTCTAACTTAGTGTCTTACATGTAAGGAATGCTGAGATCTGGCAAATGTATTCTATTGTTTTGGTTGTTATTTTGTTTCTGGGAAGTATCTCTTAATGAGGAGACTGGAACACTACAGGATGTTTTTCTATGTTTTTCTTTCTCTAACATTTTGTTTTCTTTTTAAAGGCAGTGAAAACTCTAATAAATAAGGAAAATCCTATTGTATATATAGCATTTAAGATGCAATTCAGGTATTCCAACTCCAATGGTTACTGTTTAAATTGCTTATACTGTCTTTGCTTAATTAGTTCTTGTTTACCTGTAGTTTTCCTGTTGAGTTTATAATACAGCAAATATCAAAGGGACTGAAAGGAGCTTAGTAGTTGCTTAAAGATGTTAGTTGCCAGAGTATTTTATGTATTGGTACTGATCTTAACTCCTGAAATCAACTCTATCAGTGGCAAATATTTTTATGTGTTCAATTTAGATCAATTAGGTCTGAGCGTTGATTTATCTCACCCTTTTAAAAAGTGTTTAATATTCATCAAATGAGATGCAAATTTAGATAGACATCTATCTACCCTAACACTTTTAATATTTTTACAAACATACTTGCTTCTAGGGAAATACTTAGCTGTCAGTTGTAACTAAGCTATCTAGTTTAAAATATACAGTTATAACCATGGAATGTATTCATCTATTATGTTTACCCTAGGTGGAATTAAACCTCTTTTAAAAATATTATTCTGTAATAATTATTTTATTTTATTTTTTGGAGGGGGGATAGAGTGTCACTTTGTTGCCCAAGCTGGAGTGCAGTGTTGTGATCTCAGCTCACTGTAACCTCTGCCTCCCGAGTTCAAGCAATTCTCATGCTTCAGCCTACCGAGTAGCTGAGATTACAGGCATGTGTCACCACGCCCAGCTAATTTTTCTATTTTTAGAAGAGATGGGGTTTCACCATATTGACCAGGCTGGTCTCGAACTCCTGATCTCAGGTGATTCACCAGCTTCGGCTTCCTAAAGTCCTGGGATTACAGGCGTGAGCCACGACACCTAACCAATACTTTTTTTGTAACCTTTTTTTTCCACTTTGGCTGCAAAATTTTGATTCTAATCATCAAAGAAATTCTACCTGCAGCAAGAAATTTTTAACATCACTTTATGAGGACAATGAAAACTTTTACTCAAATTAAATGAATGATAACCATATAATCAGAAAAACAATTTAAAAGAAAAATATGCCTATGCTTAAATTAATATATTTAAAGTAATATGCAAATAGGTACAGGTGTGTCTGTGTGTGTTTATGTGTGTGAGAATAAGATTTAGAAAATTCTCAAATCTATTTTCAGTTTCTCAGTAAGGAAACATAATAATCATTAACTGATATTGTTAAAATCATTCTTTCTATTCTGATCAAGTATGGATTTCAATACAAAAGTTTCAGTGCATCACTTCCCATTTCAAATAGGTTTTAGTTTGTCCCAGACTATTTGCAATAGTATGAATATTTGTTATTTTAGGGATTTTTTTAAACATTTGCAAACCTATTTGTTGAAAGGACAGAAATCAAGTGCCATTTCTTTTAAAGTTGATATGGAAGAATGACTCATTGAGAGAATGTCATTGTGCCTGTATCTTTCTCTCTGAATACCTACTAATAGTGGACAGAAATGGGAATGGTTGGGCAGGGCTGGCATGACTCCACCTCTGAAGACAGGAGTAGGAGGGACCTACCACTCTTGAAGGTGGCAAGTAAAACCTGTCTGACTAAGGATGAATGGCAGCAATATAGGCATCTTGGCAGATTCTCTGGCATACAGCACATAAGAGGTAGCAAGGTAAAGGTGATATCTACTTATGCTGCTAGAAATTGCAAAAGACCATAGTTTCCAGTCTAACTAAATAATTCTTTTAGGGGAACTTAGCATAAATGGGGAGCAATTTTTTTACCTTCAAAGGATCATGCTGGCTTTTCCTGGAAACTGGACCCCAGCAAGAATTCATGCACTACAGATGTTCATCCATGGCAAAACATGGAAGTCCAGACAAATATGTAACAGAACTCAGAAACACAACCAGGTAAATCCACAAGACTGTGGTAGATGGGCTTTCTTCTCACTACTTGGAAATATGTTAGCCCTCCGGGTTTCTTGGGCAGCTAGGCAAGAAAGGAGCCTTACAAGAGTATTACCATAATCCCAGAGACTTGAGCAGAATTTAATTTGATTAAAAAATCAATTAAACAAATGGGACTCACTGAATGTAATTCTGGAACCAATATTATTCTTCCATTCTAAATATTCATTCATATTCATCATGTATACCTGGTTCTTTCCTGACCTTGAGTAAAATCTTGGGCAGGCCTTAAAACTTATCTCCTAACTCTCAGAAAATAAAAGTTCTTCCTTCATGTTTAGTTATGAATCTAATTTCATTCACACCATTAAAATGTCCATAATATGCAATAGTCAGAACTCTGAATTACATTTCAAATGTTTCTCTTCTTTCTTAACTTGGACATGGTGTTAGTCAGAGTCTTACTTGACTGTTACTGTCATGAGGCTCATGGTATATTCTGGACCAGGTAGATAACTAAAATAATCTTTCTCATGCTGTACTGTTACAGTTCTCTAAATTCCCTCCCCCACGGCTGGTGATGTCTCATGCTCTTCATTAATATCCAAGATAGCCTAAGATTGGCTCTATCTTTTGCCTATGGCCCAGATTTGGTCAACAAGAAACATACAGCCTCAATCTGTTGTATCAGGAGTGGAAATGTAGTTACTTTGCTAACACAGCATTCTATTCTGTTGCTACAGAATGTTTCAGCCAGCCTCCTGCTTCTAAACCTTTTTGAGAGGAGAGAGTGAGTGGAGAAGGTATTCAGATATGCATCCAATGCCAACCAGTCCACTGTGCTCCCAAACTGCAGGCACTGTAAATCAAGACCCATATACTGGACTTGAAGTGATGTAAAGCACAGTCTCCTCTACCCCGTGTAAAACAAGTGCAAGCTTCTTTAAGAAATCTAATTCCGAAACGTAGCCCTTGAGGTTGTGGTAGATATTGAGCTAAAGGTTGCAAAATTATGTTTTAGTCTCCTCATTTACATGTCTAGCACCTCAGTTGGAATCCTGGAGCATTTGCCAACTGATATTTTATTCTTGGTCTTCTAGGATCATTTTGGCATTCTGGTCCATAGACAGAATAATTTATTTATTATATTAAATAAATATAATATCACTCATGCCTTAAGTTAGTAGAGCTATTCATATCAGTTTTCTTCCTCCTGATATGTTATCTAAAATGTTGTCTTCCAGCTTCTTCATTGAAAATCATGGTTGACTATTGTTGCAGCTCTTTAACCTCAACTTTCTTATTCTATGATTTTGTCTATTGTAAGCACTATCCTCTCATCACAGTTAGCATGCTCAACATCGTCATAGTTTTGTCTACTGTGATGATGTTAAAGATGTCTTAAACTCCTTTGGCAGAGACATGCATTGGCTGTTGAGGTCTTTTATGGGCAGAATTAGGCCTCCCCAAAATTCATATATTAAGGTTCGAACACCCAGTACCTCTGAATGTGACTATCTTGGCAGATAAAACCTTTAAAGAGGTAAAGCTACATGACAATGAGGTCATTAGGGTGGGCTCTAATCCAGTGTGACTGGTGTCATATAAGAGATTAGGGACCAGGGCCGGGCGCAGTGGCTCACACCTGTAGTCCCAGAACTTTAGGAGGTTGAGGCTGGTGAATCACCTGAGGTCAAAAGTTGGAGAGTAGCCCTGGCCAACATGGTGAAACCCTATCTCTGCCAAAAATACAAAAATTAATCCAAGGGTGGTGGCACATGCTTGTAATCCCAGCTACTTGGGAGGCTGAGGCAAGAGACTCACTTGAACCTGGGAGGTGAGGGTTGCAGTGAACTGAGATCACGCCATTGCACTCCAGCCTGGGAGACACAGCAAGACTCTGTCTAAAGAAAAAAGAGAGAGAGATTAGGGCACAGACAGGCACAAAGGAAAGATAGCCTGAAGACACAGAGAGAAAATGACTTCTATAAGCCAGGGAGAGGCTTCAGAAGAAAACAACCCTGCCAGCAATTCTGTCACAGATTTCTGGCCTCCAGCACTGTGAAAAATAGATTTCTGTTGTTTAAGCCATGTGGACTGTGGTACTTTGTTATGTTAGCCCTAGCAAGCAAATATAAGCTCCAACCAGAAAACAGCTACAATGGCCAAAAACAGGGATATTATAGCATTTCCTGTGCAAGTCTGTTAAAATTACCTTCTCAGTCTTCATGCTAGGAAACTCAGGAAAGGCTCCTATGTGACCATTTTAAACTTATCATTATACAGTTCTGACAGTCTATGAATCATAGCAATGAGTAATTTTATACACCAATCATCCTTTAAAGAAAAAGAAAGACATTTTCTCATGAATAAGGTATTATCGTCAAAATGAGAAAAAAAAGTTAATACATGTTAAAGTGCCTATTAAATTTAAAATATTTGTTTAAAATTTGTTTAAGATAGAAAGATGGAAGAAGGAAATGAAGGGTTAACAATTCAATTGCTATTTGATTTTTGTGTAAATCATTCAATGTTTAAATTTGTATAATATGTAAACAGTTAAATGAAAATCTGCTTTCTTAATTCTACATATTTGACTAATTACAGATGGCTAAAGGAATCCAAATGAGCTTTTAATTTTCATTTAAGTATATTGTTTTGTGTAGACATGGCTCAACTTTACTTTCAACAAGTGAGATTATGGGGGAAATCAGAATTTTTGCCATTTTTAATAATAGAAAAATAAACCATATAAAGATAATTCATATCAACAAATAATTCTCTTATCTAAAAGGTGTGTTTCATTTTTTAAGATGTTCAAAGATAATATATCCAACAAAGCGATCAATTTAGGTCAAATTATGTTTAACCACCATAAAGCAATTATTTGTTTTAATCAAGAAAAATCTTATTAAATTTTCTCCCTAAGAATAAAGGCAGTTTTTTTTAAAATTGTTCACATAATTTAGAAAAATACCTAGCTACATGATATAAGGTCTATTTATATTTATCTCATGAATAATATTAGTGAAGTTAAGAATCAAGAAAGTAATTAGCGCCTAATCAATTTTCTCATATACATTTCTGTATTGCCTCTGTGGTAAAGGCATTTAATTTTTCTAATGGCATAAATATGATTAGAAGTCAAGTAAATTATTTCATGTTCATTTCCAAAGACAAGACTTCTCTTTTAGACTTAGTGATTTTTGTCGTAATTGATCCTCCTTAGGATCAATTGTTCTGTTAAGGTAACATTTGTTTAAATGAGGTCAGACCTTTTAAAGATCCATGCATATTCAATTTGATTTAAAGGTGGTTTTCTTTTCCAAAATGTAATGATTCCTAAGTAGCTAGCGGACATTTTTATAGCTGTTGAAATAAAATATATGTACAATAGGCACTTCAAGAATAAATAGTAACATGAGAACTGTAGAACTCTCTTGGATGGCAGCAGAGCAATAAAGTGTATAAAGTAAAATACACTGTTGGGAAGTACACAGTAACCAAACTTGAGAGGCTATAAAGTAGATGAATACATTTGTATACCTTAAGTTTTACATGTACATCAGGACAAATGCTCCATCAGGATTGGTCTATCAGACATTATGATTTGTCATCATTTAATATAACTCATGGTAATGAATTGTGCATATGTTATAGATGTGCTCATCTTGAGAAACTCTATCAAGATAGTGTAAAACCTGCCCATTACATAAACCCTATGTAAGTTGAAACTAAGCCTTTTTTGCAAATTCTAGTGCTTATACTATACTATCAACAAAATAGTTCCCAATTAATGATTTCTGTAATTTGTACTCTATTGTCTAGTGACCAGGCTCCAATCCTGTCTCCATGTTCACTTTCTTTGTTATCTAAGAGAGTTCTTAGGTGGACTTTCCAAGAAAAATCTTTAAACAGTAGGACACACTCATTTAGCCTGACCTTTTTAAAATTATCACTGCCTTTGTCTTGACCCTTTTTGCCCAGGGTGGGTAATTAGGGTTCAGTAGTTATCATGAAAACATCAACAAAAATCATGCCTTAAAGAAGAGGGAGCAAAAATAAGAAGGAGCTTCATTTCCTGCTTATGTCATAGAAATTCGTGCCAGTCCTGAAATTCCTATTTTCAGACCCTTTTATGTTCAGAAATAATAATAATAATAATAAACTCCCATTTCCTGTATACCACTGGATTCCAGGACTCTCAGTTGACATGTAATTTCAACCAATATAATAGCTGTATTATTTGCAAATAATGACTACTTGTCTTCTTTTTTCCCCATAGTTTTGCTACTTACACTGTATATATATGTATTTTTTCTTTTGAGATGGGGCCTTTCTCTGTTGCCCAGGCTGGAGTTCAGTGGCGGGATCTCAGCTCACTGCAACCTGTGCCTCCTGGGTTCAAACGATTCTCCTGCTTCAGCTGTATTCAATCTTATTACATTGGCAAGACTCTACAAATCATGTTAAATAATAACAGTGACAGCTTCTTGTATCTAAAACTAAGTTGAACATTTTTCTCTATCTCTAGGAGTTCTACCTGTCCTATATACAGATCCCCAACATTTAACAAATGCTTCACATTCTGGTGGGCATCCTTAGAATTAACAGACCTCTCAATTTGTTCCATATCCAAATTCTGAGCTTTGACTCTAACTTGCAGAGGCTACTCTTCATTTATACTCAAAATGATTGAAATGATCTCACTTTGACCCTGTTCCATTTGTAACTGCAGCGAATGTGAAGGGAAGTAATGCAGGGGATCATGATGGAGAATGAGGTGTTACTTATAATAGCCGATCAATGGTTTAGAAGTTACATAGAATTCTATGACTATTTGAAGTTTAAAAATAAAGTTGCTGAAACAAAATTAAAATCTGTGATATAAACGTGAAAAACTGTATCAACTAAGTGAGATAAAAGCTAGCATTTAGCTTTTCTAAAAAAGTCTTCAGGGAATTATATGTGATCATGAAAACATTATATTTCAAAAGGGTCTTTCAAAGGTAATAGTACAGAACTATCTTTGGAGGCAGTTTTATGATTATGAAAGAGAATTTTTCCCTACAGAACAATGCACCTATGCTGGTAGAAATAAGAAAGTTTTTTTTTTTACATGTAAGTTCTTCTATGATTATCAATAGGAACAAATATTAAAGTACAAAACAGAAAAAAACTCAATCACATAACAAGTCCATTAAGAGTGATGGTCTGAAAAAATACGAGTTTCAATATCTGATGTATTAAAACTCTCCATCAACAACTGTAAAATAAATGGAATAATAATTTTATTAGATGTGAAGAAGTATGATTAAAATTTATAAGAACTAACAAAAATTATAAAGGACAGAGTAAGTAATGCATGAAGCCATGATAAGTTTGGAGAAGTGATTAAATGGCTGCAAATAATAAGAAAGTGTAATGGTTAATTACATTTGTAGAAATATGATACATGGAGTATGCTTTGTGGTAGTTAGAAATTTGTTATATCAAAGACTGATTCACTTTTATTTCTATAGAGTTCTCTTTCCTTGTCCTTCACAAAGACCTTTGAGAAAAAGAACACTACCTTGTAATCTTTAATATTAAAGGAATTCTATACCTGGGGTCAAAAAGAAAAAAAAATCTGTTAAACAAGAAATTAAAAAACTGATTTCGCTCCTCTCAACTAGGAAAAAACTAAACAATAATTAATGAGAAGAGCTGTAATAAAAAATAAGTGATAACTCATGCAGTGATACATCTTCTGCTCAAACTGACTTCATCTCACCACCACATTTAACTCTTACCAGGAAAGGAAGGCAAAAAGAGACATAAAATATGAACTCAGGAAACTTATTGATTGAGCATTGAGTAACAGAATTGGAGTCTGGTGATTTGGGGAGATTTAATCTTCTACCTTGCTATCTCTCAGTATTGTGGTCTTATCTGCAGGTTAGTTCTGCGTGAAGTTGAAGATAGCTACCACACATCCAGCCATCTTCAAATGCTCATTCAAAACAATGCCCACAGGAATGCGTTTTGTTCAGAAATCCTCAGCCTATAGCTCAAATCTCAATAGAATTCTTTAAGTCTGATGCCAAAACAGTTTTCCTGAAGAATGAAACTACCAAAACAAGCTTAAACCAGGTCAGGTGCAATGGCTCATTCCTGTAATCTCACTGCTTTGGGAGGCTGAGGCAGAGATCACTTGAGGGCAGGAGTTCAAGACCAACCTAGGCAAGAGAGCAAGACCCCATGTCTACTAAAAATAAAACAATTAGCCGGGTGTGGTGGCATATGCCTATAGGCCTAGCTACTTGTGAGGCTGAGGCTGGTAGATCTCTTGAGCCCAGGAATTTGGGGGCGCAGTGAGCTATGATCATACAACTGCATTCCAGTGCAATTGACAAAGTGAGACTCTGTCTTTAAGAAAAAAAAAAAAGGGTTAAGGCAATGGAGCAAATGATGCTCTGGGCCACATTCCAGGGCAGGAATAATAGTTTCCTATTTCTTTTTTTTTTTTTTTCCCCAGTCAGGTACTAGCAGACAACAAAATAATATATTTTTTTTTACTCTATTTCGTTCTTAACACAAAATCTTATAATTTGCCTTCCCTGTTGCTTGTCTATAGGAAGGTAAGATGGAAGTTTTGCTGTTTCACAGTTGTTTGCCTCTCTACAATGATAAATTGGCTTGCTGATTTCACTAAAATAAGAAAAGAGATGATGTTAGAGCCAAAACTTCCTGAAGCCAATGATGTCAAACTAATCTCCTCCAGGGACACTTTCTAGGATACCATTTACAAGGTGGGAGTAGAAAGTGAGAATAAAAGTATAAATTGGCAAGGTTTATCTCTATCTCAAGTGTAAATATTGAGATTATACTATTCCGTCCAGCTTGGTGCTATGCGAACTTGAAGCTTTAATAAGATCTTTAGAGAGAAAGTATGGATGTCTTTGATTCTATATGTTATAAATGAAGGAATATATATCAGACACCACATGTCACTGAATCTAAAAAGTTATTAATTTTAAAATTACCATTGTTTAATGGTATTGTAACCATTATTTCATTTACCACTAAGAAAATTCATGACTAAGTAAATCATGACATCATTGTCAAGAACTGTAAAGGATCTGAGATTTTATTTCACTCAAGTAAACCAAACAAATTAACTTTCTATAGTCTCACAGATGCTGGTAAGAGACATGAGGCTTCTTGGTCAGAGATAAAAGACAGTTTGTTACCCACAACAATAGCAGTAGGTAGAATATCAGCATTCTTGAGCCAATTTTCCAATTGATAATTCCCACTGGGCAAAGTGAAGAGGTGTATATGACATCTGTATACATAGTAAGTTGCATTACAGTGGAAGAACTGAGTTAATGGAACCTGAATCTATTATAATGGGTAGTCAGATAATTTTTGGACATCTCAGGTAGGCAATTTTTAGGTATCATTAGCAAAAAAAAAATTACTTATGATGACAACCATTTCAAGTTTATGAGATTGTTAAATAATATAAAATGTATAAATGTGTATGTAGAGTAATTGTCACATAATAAAAGTGTTAAATATTTGTTTTCTTTTTTTTCTTTTCAGGTTTTCTGCTGTGAAAAAGGCACTCGACAAATATCACACACTAGCTGCCCTAATTCTATAATCACTAAGTACTTAAAACCTGACCTACAAATAGAGAAAGATGTTGCATTTCAAAATTAGATGTTCCTATTCAAAATATCTGAGTTACAGATATTTTATAAATTAAATATTTGCCTTATATTAGATAATGAAAGAACAGCAGAATAGGTACACGTGAGGATACAAAGTCCTCAGTAAATGAAGAAAACATGGACAAAAGAGGACCTAACATTCAGTAAATAAAACTGGAGTCATGAGGGATAAATGTAGCTTATTTAACAATTTAGTATTTGGATGAGTCCAGGCTAGTAACCACCCATATGACCGTACCTAGGCAATACATTTCCTTTCACAGACCTCTTCTATAAAATAGGACATGAAAAATGTTGGCCCAAATCCAAACTGGAAGAGTTAGGATATTTCCGACACTACATAAATTAATTTATTCAGTCAGCTAACCAAGTGATCTATTAACAAGCACAATGAAATTGGAAATTAATAAAGTGTTGAATAAATGCAATAAACAAATAGATAATTAAGTACAGTTCTACATTTTGTGAATCTTCTGTCACTATTTGGAAGGTATGTTGGGTTTCTGCCTGAATGCTAGAAATCTTTCTAGTGTTTTTATTTTCTATGTTTTAACAAGCACAGTAGGTTTGAAATAATTATATAACATTTCAAAGTAAATATTGATCATTTATGGTTAAATAGCCCCAACACAAAGAAATGATATGCACCTGAGATGATGGCTAGGCTAATTGCCCTGATCTGATCACTGCACATTATACGTATCACAAAATCACTATGTACTCCATGAATATGGACGAATATTATTTGCTAATTTTAAATTTTAAATTAAAAAGTATAGACCTTCTTGGCTGGGTGTGATGGCTCACACCTGTAATCCCAGCACTTCGGGAGGCAGAGGCAGGTGGATCACTTGAGGTTAGGAGTTCAAGACCAGCCTGACCAACATGGTGAAACCCTTTCTCCACTAAAAATACAAAAATTAGCCAGGCATGGTGCCCCATGTCTGTAGTCCCAGCTACTTGGGAGGCTGAAGCACATGAATAGCTTGACCCTGGGAGGCAGAGGTTGCGGTAAGCCCAGATCACACCACTACTCCAACCTGTGTGACAGAGCGTGACTAGGTCTCACAAAAAAAAAAAACAAAGGAAGAAAACAAATGTCCTTGGTACAACTATAGAGATATGCCACAATCATACATACCAAAGCATCCATAAGGTTATATACACATTGGGGAAAGATTTTAACTAAACTATTAACTCAATATTTAATATATCATCATATTCATAGAATTTTTATAGCGTTTACAATTTTTTTAGAATTTTTAGGAGGTCACCAGTGGGCACAAAAAGTGTCATTCATAACATCCAAAGGTAAAATTATGTATTCTGAATTAAATTGTGCCCTCAACTTCTGTATGTCAGTTACAGTCTTTGGTTGTAGTTATGGCCTTACTGAAAATTAATAAAATGATTCCTTCAATTCAGGTGTTCTTATTATTTAGTAAATCAAAGTCTTGCTGACATCATGATACTTCAATATTTTTTGTTAGCAATTTTCAGATCTCTGTTCATTTACCATCTGTATCCCTTTTTTCTTTCCAACTAGAGATTCTGTCTCTGCAAGCCAATTATTCTTTAAAATAGCCATTTCAAAATAGACTGCTCTCTGTTTTGACTGTGCAGTCCAAAAGGGCACAGGTTCCTGTCAATATGGCAATAAAAGTAAAGAAGCAGGAAAAAAAAAAAAAAAAACTCGTGAGCACACACACATACACAAACACAATGTCACAAACACAAGACAAGATCAAAATGGGTGGAATGTACTGCCCTTTCCTCAATATTAAAATTGCATACTTAGCTGCTTTCCTTTCACTAACTAAATACCCAGTGAAATAAAATGATTCTTAGGCAGAGTTTTTATCAGGTGAAGACATTGAAACTTGACAATTGACTTTCAAATCAAAAGGTGAGAGAAGGCAATGTATGTATGCAGGCCTGCGGCAATAGCGAGAAGCACTTATGCCAGCCCGTGTAGACAGCCTCGTGAAAATGTGCTTCAAGTTTCTCACATGCAATCGAGGCTAGCCTGACAAATTCCTGTGAAAGCCACAGCCCACATAGTCTACAACTGCTGCTCACAACGTAGCTGCCGTATCCATCCTGTCACAAAGACAGCACTTCATTGAACACAGGCTTATTGAGGGCTGTGCTTCAGCATTGAGACAAGCGACGCCTTCATCATCAATTCCTTCAGGAAGCTGTCGTAGTAAATATCTGGCATCATGTTTATCCATAAAGAAGTGGGAAGAGTAATTTCAAATCAAATACCACTCTTACATAAAAGAAATTAGAAGTAGGTGGTGAGAAATAAGTCATTTAATAGCAGGTAAGGCTAATTCTTACCCCTATGCCCTGCCCAAGCCCTCTCCCTCCATGGCAATGCCCATTCTTGTCTTTGCCTGTTCTTCAGAAGTCATTTTAAAGCTCTCATCCTCAATGAAGTCTTCCCTAAATGTTTGTAGCCGTAACAATTCCTCTCAAGCCTGAACTAGTGTATTACTTATGGGTTACAGAGTGCATTTTACTCTTCATTATTTTCTACTTATTTTGTGAATTAAGTTATGATTTTCTATGAAAAGAAAGAATGATCTTTATAGAAGTCTCTTCTTACGTGTCTTTGTAAAAGATTAGGGATAGAGAGAACAACAAAAAGACATAGACCTTGTCCACATGAAGATTACTTTTTATTGGAAGGAAACAGACAAGTGATGAAATAAAATATGTTCACATAGTCATAGGTGACATGCAGAAATCATAACATGCTGATGTGATATAAATGGTGGGTGTGGGCACAGCATTTTACCTTGGGAGGTTAAATTCCTCTCACAGGAAGTAATATATGAACTGAGCTGTAATATATGAGAAAGTGCTAAGTAGCCACGCACCTAGAAGAGTGTACCAGGCAGATGGGACAAAAAGTTACTAACTGGTTAATTGAATTTTACTGCCTTCAGGGAGAAAAACATTTAGCTCTGTCTCTACAATTTGATCCCCATTTTACTTCTTGGCTCTTTAGCCTTGCCCCTAGCTCTCCAGTTTATCTTTTTAATCTCTCCAATTATGTTCCCTTATCACTTTTCCTTACCTCCAGGAGTGGGTAAATAATATAGGAGTGAAGTTGATCTAAAGAAAAATTAGAAGTGAAGAGATTAGTGGGGAAAATGGATGTTAATACAAAATTAATGAGAAGGAGAAATACACAGATCTGACAAAAAAAGAAGGTTACCTCTGGATAACCTATGGAAGAGCAAAATGATATCGTTTCCTTCAAATTATTTTGCTCTTTCTATGGACAATAGAACGATATTGTTCTATGTTTGAATCATATTGTTCTATGCAGACCAGAAATTAGCTCAAACTTTCTTTTTCCAGCAAGAATAGCACTAAATTTTAATATTAAAAATATCACCCAAAGAATTAGGACACAAAGTTTGCTTTACTCTTTTGTGGGGAGGGGACACCACAATTTCATTCAGTTAAAAGAAAAAAGGGCTAACTTTGCAATCCAAAACTTTTTATTTTATCTATTTTATTTATACTCTTGTACCATGATTCATAGGGAATAGATTCCAACAGTTTAAGCTTTTTTCCACTGGTTCTCAGAGTGTGTTTATCAGGGTAGAGCAGGCTGATCCTTCAGGTAAACCTAGGTAGCTTTCTATTTGACTTCCTTCTTTTTCTGATTTTCCTTTACACAGTTTTAGGAAGCTATCTTAGCTCTTAGAGTACTTAATGCACCCAATACCTTCATTAGTTCTCCTGGCAAGCATCTTGCCTTTAACTTGCTTATTTACAAAGATGACAGAGGCATCCTGGGTATCATTGTAGGTAACATTACAGACTCTTCTAGTTTTGTCATGGTAACGTATGTAAGCATTTCTTTCTCAACAGTACTCATTCTCTTAATGTCTACAATATTTCCTTTCTTGTAGACTCACAGGTATGTGGCCAAAAGAAAAATTCCAAGTTTTCTAAAATGCCTAGAGAACATATAATGGGTATCTTTCTTCTTTATTTTTGTGTTTGTCAGTTTGGTGGATTGCTGGAAAATGGAAGTAACAGCTGAAAAGAGCTCAAACATTTTATTACATGTAAAAACAGCACCTAGTGTTTTACTATGATTTTGAGGGGAAGCACATAGAAATACAGCCCTGAAGTATACCCTACTTTAGAGAAGACAGGCCAAGCAAGGAGGTCCAAAGTGACTACCAATGCTCCCTGATCTTGTCTTCACAAGAAATCAGAAGTAACCACTGCCTGCTTTAGTATCTTTGACTGATATAACTGAGGATTAACATCCACTTAATACTGTGAAGTCTCTGTAAGTGCCTCTCAGTGACTGACATTCTTATAATACCAAATACTCTCTCTGTATGTGCCACTACTCCTCCTCTTGATTAATTCGTTCAAGAATACTACACACACAAATATTTTAATCAGCTCAGGCAAAATGGATCTATGCTATGGTAACTGAGTAGGAAAGTGAGGTATCAGGAGGTGGTGCTGCTACTATAAAACCATTGTTTTTTGCTTTTTTTTTTTCTTCCTTATTGATGAGGGTAATTGTGTTGTGTAACTTCAGATCTGTAAAGCCCTTTTAGAAAATAGCTTAAATGCAAACCTTTCAGGAAATAGTTTAAAGGCATATTTTAATATTTATGTGAGAAAGTGGTTAAAGGATTTATATCACAATAAAATATCAATTGCAACCATACTATGTTAGTCATAATTATTAAGAACTATTTAACTTGATAGTTCACTTTTCATGTCCTCATTAAACTATTGCAGTCCCTGCTCCCCTCCACTTCTCCTGTGTCCCTCAGGAGGGAGAAATGGTTAATAACATTTCATTTTATTTCCTAGAAGAATGAGAACTATTCATAATTCAAATTTGTTGAGAATGTTTAAAGTTGTTTCAAAGAACAAAAGAGAACATAAAAATGTTCTTAAGAATTTGAATATGGGCTCATTTTTAAAAGCAATCATGTTAAAAGGTTACATGTACATCTTTAAGAGTGTTTCCCTCTTTATGTTTCTAGAAATCTTGACTTTTTTAAAGTAGTTCTAAGAACGTGGAACTACTGAACTGAAGAGGGCATTTGAGGTGTCAGGAGATTAGCTGTAAAAGCATAAAGTCATGAAATAACTGAACTATAAACATATGCATTCAACATACGAGTTTGGACTGCACCCTGTAGGTACAGGAGCCACTGCAAATAAACATTAAAGCAACATAATCACATTTGCATTAAAAAAAAATTCTGGTGACAAAGTAGAAAATGGAAGGTAGAGAAAAAAGCTGCATGCAAAATTACATAGGAACAACAGTCTGGTTGGAAATAAAAATAAATTTAAAAAATGGGAAATAAAACATGAACCTGGCCAAAGGAGATGGTGCTAAGATGGGATAAATATTTAAGAGATAAGATCAATAGAGAAAGGAATGGAACCCTCTCAGTACTCTGGTCATTTTTATTAGACAAGTATTTACTGATCATCTTTTGTGTGCATATTAATATTCACCGACAAGAGCCAATTCATCAAGGAATTTTGCATCATCAAGTGGACTTCTATGATAAAATATTGTTATGTAAGAAAGTATTTAATACAACAATATCTCATTTTTGCAAGACACGCATGTCACTATGTAATTTAAAAGTGTTTAAGTAAAACTTGCTCCCATCTAAGGCTCCTGATAAAGAATAGCTAGATGCTCATTGAGGTGCACTCCCATTTCTCCACAGTCTCTCCTGCATCTGTTGTGTCCTGACTTTTTAATGATCACCATTCTATGCGATTTCAGAGTTCTAAGTAGTTGAAATCAGTAATAAATAGCTCATGGTATCATGAGCTAACTACTTTGACCTTAAATGTCTCTTCTAAAATTGTTTTTTAGTTCTCCCAAATGTTCTTTATGATTTCATTTGAATAATATGGTATCTCACAGTTTCCATTGCATATTAATAATTAAATTTTAATAGGCTTATATTAATTTTAACAGGCTTACAGTTATTTAATATAAATCTATTAACATCTGATATTCCCTGAAATAACAGAATCTATTTCCCTTTTTTTAACTGTACATTTTCCAAACATACATAACCTGAGAATTATTAGTATATAGTATGTCAACACCTAACAAAACGACAATCCAAGAAATGTACTTTGGAGACTACTACTAGAGAACTCTAAAGATGATTTGCTTATGAAAATGCCTGAACAAATAGAAGATAGTTGTTGCTAAATGTTCTCCAAAGAGAAAAGTGCGTGTAGGTATGTGTGAATAGACAAAATATTTTATTACTGATTTCAATAGGGACAAAAAAAACAGAACTGATTAATTTTAGTCTACAGTTAAGTTACTTCTTATGTGCACTTTAATATAAGGTATCATCTGTTATATAGTCAAAATAAATTACTTATGAAATGTCAGATAATTATTACAGTTACTACAGCTAGGAACAAGAAGAAAATTCTCATATTTGTATGCCCATGTGTATCAGCGTATATATTTTTCTACCTGTACCTATGTGTACAAATGCATACTGAGGCTTAGCTATGAGAAAGTGGTAAAGATGAAAATACTGAAGCTCCTGTAATCACATAAAGGGCTTAAAAGATTGGAAGAAAGCTGATGTTGCAAGCTGGTGCTTTGACCCATGGAGGTGGCAGTTATATAAATAATGTTCAAAGATGTCTCCTTTTATACAAATAAAAGGATCAGTGATGCTAGAGGGTCCTGGTACGAGAGCCATAATATAGCAAGGCCATGAGTGAGGGATTGATATCAAGGGACTTTGACCAATTAAAACTGTAGCAATGTGGATGGACCAGACAGATCAAAGCATGTTATTTCAAAGGGCATTGGTGTAAGCTGGAAATGTAAGGACAAGAGTCATGAAGATCAAGGCTGCTGCCTTCTGATCAGCCTGTCTATTGCTGTCCTTTTGAGGCAGCCTAGATCTAAATTGAACCAAGTCTCCTTTAGGTGACCTTCTTATGCAAGAGGGCTACAGCAGTCACTCTAACTTGGTTGTCTTAATTTTATCACTTCACACTAAAGTTGAACAAAAGATTTAGGAAATTCACTTTTTTAAAAGGCTAGAGATTTTAGGACAACTTTGCATATGTTAAACATATTTTATATGTTAAATTAGCCATTTAACAGATTTATCACAATGTAAAATCACATGTCTTCTCAATTTCACTATTTTTACAGTCTGGTGAAAATGGCAATTCCTATGCTCTAGTCTGATTATAGTTAGAAAAGCAAAGAGAAATTTCAGAGACAGAAGAAGGAACCTTGTAGTAATCAATATTATCCTTAGGTAATATATTCCTAGATGGGATATCCATACATATGATAACAACAATCATTTAATATTTCATAGATTCTGAGAGCTGGAGATTCAAAAGTGGCTTAGCTGGGTGTTTACGTCTCAGTGTCTCTCATGAAGCTGCAATCTCATGTGACATCAGGTGTGTTATCGGACTGGAAGTTTGTGTCACTCCAAAATTCATATGTTGAAACTTTACTCCCTTCCCAGTGTGATGGTTTTAGAAAATATGGCCTTGGGGAAGTAATTAGGATTTGGTATGGGTATAAGGATAGAGCACTTATGAAAGGACTAATACTTATATGAAAACAGACTAATACAAATGGGAATTGTGCCCTTATTAAGAGTCACAGAGAGCTTGTGTCTCCTCTCTGCTCTCCTCCTTCTGAGGATACAACAAGAAATTGGCAGTCTGCAACCCAGAAGAGAACTTTCACCAGAGTCTGACCATGCTGGCACCCTTATCTTGGCCTTCTAGCCTCCAGAACTGTGACAAATAAATTTATGTTGTTTATAAGCCACTTGGTTTACAGTATTTTGTTATAACAGCTCAAATTGACTAAGACAGGTGCTGCCAACTCAAGGATCAATAGAGAAAGGATCACTTCTAAATCCACCTACACGAATCTTAGTTCTCAAAGTTCTATGTTCAAACTCCCTTATATAACTGTTGGCAGGGTTCACATCTGCGTCCAAGTTCGCTCATGTGGGACTCTCCACAGGCTGATTTGGAACATGAAAACTGACTTCTCCCAGAACAAGCAAACATAATAAAGAATGAGAGAAACGCTTAAGACAGAAGCCATAGAGTTTTTCATGCCTAACGTCAGAACTGACTACCCAACACTTCTCCTTGTATTCTATTAATCAGAAATGAGTTCATTTAAGTCCAGCTCACAGTCAAGGGAACAGGATTATACAACGGCATCCATGCTGGGAGGTGAGGATCACTGGGCCTATTTTTGTGGCTGCCTACCACTTAAAGAAAATAAATTAATTGCATCCTCAAAAAGTTAACTGACTTGACCAATAGAACATGAGTTTAACATTCAAGTGTCTATTTGCAGGAATAACATATAGCTGCTGAACATTTTTGAATGATAATATTTTGGCACAATGTTAAAACCAACTGTTATAAGTAACAGCTGAATAAATAAAGTATATGGGAGTGAATTTGGTGTAATGAACATAAGACAGTAATCTTTGAATTTATTATGGGGAAAATTACAAAGTTTGTAAATTTTAACAGCAGTGCAATTTTTAAATTCTTTGCTACATAATGTAAGTTAGCAGTGGTATCCCTATCCTACAAATATTGGTAGTTGAATGCAAATTATTTGTATCTTGTTTGGTATTGGCATCAATTGTCCAATATTTCCCTATTAAGAGACAAAATAGACAATTTTGAAATTGACACTTTTGCACCAAAACAGAAACAGAGTCCATTATCCTTACAGTGTTTGAAAAGAGCATCTGGTTCAATTTCAGGTATTCCAAAGCAAGAATTTCTTATAATCATAGAAATTAGGTTATAAAAGTGCTTTTAGAAATCATGTGGTCTAATGGCAATTAAACTTATTTTTGAGTCCTTACTCTGGAGCAAGGATGGGCTAGTAATAGCAAATAGGAAATGCAAAAGTCCTGAAATGGAAGCATGATTAGCATCTTGTGCAAACTGCTAAGATGCCCAGAGGACAGGTAATTCAGAGAGACCAAAAGAAACTTGGAAAGGGATGAGATCAGAATATGTAGAAGGGGACAGCTCACACAGGCCCTTGTGATATGTATATTATGGAGCAAGCTGGAGAGGGCCTAAGTGATCAGGTATCATTGAAGAGTCATAAGCACAAAAGTGAACTGTCTTGATATATCTTTTTAAAAGTATTATTCAGGCTGTTCTGTTGAGAATAGAACATAAGGTGACAAGAGTATCAAAGAGGACCAGCTGGGAGGTTATTGCAATAATATAAGTAAGGAATAATAATGATTTGGAACATAGTAGCTTACATTGGGGCCAGTAAGAAATGATCAGACTCTGGATGTATTATTGAAAATAGAAGCAGTAGAACTTGGGTCACTTGTGGGCTGGGAGAAAAATAGGAAAATAAAAGATGATACCATTTGTTTTATTATTAAAGTAAAATCTTTTCTTTAATTAAAATACTTAGAATAAGTAGGAACTAAATCAAACTGATTAAGGAAGGGGTGACGAGCTCAGATCTCTCACCCAAGTCACCCCTTTACCCTTGAAGTCATTCTGAGGGCCTAGACCTATAGACCGTTCTGGAGAATAGTTTGAAAAACACTTGCAGTGGGTACACATTTCTCAATCCTTATATTATTTTTATTTATTTTTCTTACTATAACTGGACTTAGTTTTTGTCTCAAACTTTAAGTGATCATCAAAACCATGATTTTATTAAATCTCAGATAAATACTGTCATTTCAGGTTTAGTACATTTAGTTTAGCTTAGTGCCCTCTACAGCTTTTTGCATCCAGGGATTTTGTTTACTATTATTATATTTTAATTTCTGGAATACATATGCAGAACGTACAGGTTTGCTACATAGGTATACACGTGCCATGGTAGTTTGCTGCACCCACCAACCCGTCATCTACATTAAGTATTTCTCCTAATGCTGTTCCTCCCCTCACCTCTCCAGCCAATAGCCTCTGGTGTGGGACATCCACTCACTGTGCCCATGTGTTTTCATCGTCCAACACCCACTTATGAGTGAAAACATGGGGGGCTTGGTTTTCTGCTCCTGCGTTTGCTGAGAATGATGGTTTCCAGCTTCATCCATGTCCCAGCAAAGGACACAAACTCATTCATTTTTTATGACTGCATAGTATTCCATGGTGTATATGTGCCACATTTTCTTTATCCAGTCTATCATTGATGGGCATGTGAGTTGTTTCCAAGTCTTTGCTATTGTGAATAGTGCTGTAATAAACATACGTGTGCATGTGTTTTTATAGTAGAATGATTTATAATCCTTTGGGTATATACCCAGTAATGGGATCGCTGGATCAAAAGATATTTCTGGCTCTAGATCCTTGAGGAATTGCCACACTGTCTTCCACAGTGATTGAACTAATTTACCCTCCCACCAACTGTGTAAAATCATTCTTATTTCTCCACATCCTCTCCAGCATCTGTTGTGTCCTGACTTTTTAATGATTGCAATTCTAACTGGCATGAGATGGTATCTCATTGTGGTTTTGATTTGCATTTCTCTAATGACCAGTGATAATGAGCTTTTTTTCATATGTTTGTTGACTACATAAATGTCTTCTTTTGAGAAGTGTATGTTTATATTATTTGCCCACTTTTTGATGGGGTTGTTTTTTTTCTTGTAAATTTGTTTAAGTGCTTGTAGATTCTGGCATTAGCCCTTTGTCAGATGGATAGATTGCAAACAATTTTCTCGCATACGTAGGTTGACTGTTCACTCTGATGACAGTTTCTTTTGATGCGCAGAAGCTCTTTGGTTCAATTACATTCCGTGTGTCAGTTTTGGCTTTTGTTGCCATTACTTTTGGTATTTTAGTCATGAAGTCTTTGCCCATGCCTATGCCCTAAATGGTATTGTCTAGATTTTCTTCTAGGGTTTTTGTGGTTTTAGGTCTTACATTTAAGTCTTTAATCCATCTTGAGTTAATGTAAGTAAGGAAGGAGTCCATTTCACTTTTCTGCATATGACTAGCTAGTTTTCCCAACACCATTTATTAACTAGAAAATCCTTTCCCCATTTCTTGTTTTTGTTAGGTTTGTCAAAAGTCAGATGGTTGTAGATGAGTGGTGTTATTTCTGAGGCCTCTGCTCTGTTCCATTGATCTATATCTCTGTTTTGGTACTAGTGTCATGCTGTTTTGGTTACTGTAGCCTTGCAGCATAGTTTGAATTCAGGTAAAATAATGATGCTTCCAGCCCTTTTTTTTTTTTTTTCCTTAGGATTGTCTTGGCTATACAGGCTCTTTTTGGTTACATATGAAATTTATACTAATGGGAGTTTTTGGCCTGAGATGATGGGGTTTTCTAAATAAACAATCATGTCATCTGCAAAAAGAGACAATTTGACTTCCTCTCTTCCTATCCTTTATTTCTTTCCCTTGCCTTATTTCCCTGGCCAGAACTTCCAATACTATGTTGAATCAGAGTGGTGAGAGAGTACATCCTTCTCTTGTGTTGGCTTTCAAAGGGAATGCTTCCAGCTTTTGCCCATTCAGTATGACATTGGCAGTGGGTTTGTCATAAATAGCTCTTATTATTTGAGATACATTCCATCAATACCTAGTTTACTCAGTGTTTTTAGCATGAAGGGGTGTTTATTTTATCAAAGGCCTTTTCTGTATCTATTGAGATAATCATGTGGTTTTTGTCATTGGTTCTGTTTATGTGATGGATTACATTTATTGATTTGCATGTGTTGAACATCCTTGCATCCCAGGGATGAAGCCAACTTGATCATGGTGGATAAGATTTTGGATATGCTGCTGGATTCCATTTGCCAGTGTTTTACTGAAGATTTTCACATCGATGTGCATCAGAAATATTGGCCTGAAAAAAAAAATTATTTTTTCTTTAATTTTGTCTGCATGCTTTATTTTATTAAGTTGATCTTCTATCTCTGATCGCCTCTCTTCTGCTTGATTGATTTGGCCAATGATACTTGTGTATGCTTAACAAAGTTTTCATGCTGTGTTTTTCAACTCCATAAGGTCATTTCTGTTCTTCTCTAAACTGATTATTCTAGGTAGCAGTTCCTGTAACCTTTTATCAAGGTTCTTAGCTTCCTTGCATTGGGTTAGAACATGCTCCTTTAGCTTGAAGGAGTTTGTTATTACCCACCTTCTGAAGCCTACTTCTGTCAATTTGTCAAACTCATTGTCCATCCAGTTTTGTTCCCTTGCTGTCAAGGAGTCGTGATCCTCAAAAGGAGAAGAGTTATTCTGGTTTTTACAATTTTCAGCCTTTTTGTGCTGGTTTTTCCTAATCTTCAAGAATTTATCTTTGATTTTTGATGCTGAAGAACTTTGAATGGGATTTTTGCTTGGGCGCCCTTTTTATTGATGTTGATTTTATTGCTTTGTTTGTTAATTTTCCTGATTGTTAGTTTCTTGTTAGGCCCCTCTTCTGCAGGTCTGCTGGAGTTTGTTGGAGATCCACTCCAGACCCTATTTGCCTGGGTGTCACCATCAGAGGCTACAGAACAGCAATGATTGCTGCCTGCTCTTTCCTCTGGAAGCTTTGTCCCAGAGCAGCAACTGCCAGATGCTAGCCAGAGCTGTCCTATATGAGGTGTCTCTCAACCCCTCCAGGGAGATGTTTCCCAGTTAGGAGGCACAAGGGTCAGGGACCCAGTTGAGGAGGCAGTCTGTCCTTTGGCAGAGCTTGACCACTGTGCTGGGAGATTCTCTGCTCTCTTCAGAGCCAGCAGGCAGGAATGTTTAAGTCTGCTGAAGCTGCGCCCACAACCACCCCTTCCCTCAGGTGCTCTGTCTCAGGATGATGGGAGTTTTATCCATAAGGCCCTGACTAGGGCTGCTGCCTTTCTTTCAGAGATGCCCGGCCCAAAGAGAAGGAATCTAGAGAGGCAGTCTGGTACAGTGGCTTTTCTGCACTTCAGTGGGCCTGTCCAGTTCCGCCTTCCTGGCAGCTTTGTTTACACTGTGAGGGGAAAACTACCTACTTAAGCCTCAGTAATGGTGGATGCCCCTCCCCACACCAAGCTCTAGTGTCCCAGATCAACTTCAGACTAATGTGCCGGCCGTGAGAATTTCAGGCCAGTGGATCTTAGCTTGCTGGGTTCCATGGGGATGGGATCCACTGACCTAGACCACTTGGCTTCCTGGCTTCAGCCCCCTTCCAGGAGATGGATGGTTCTGTATCACTGGGGTCCCAGGTACCACTGAGGTATTTAAAAAAAAAAAAAAAAAACACTTCTGCAGCTAGCTCAGTGTCTGTTCAAACTGCCACCCAGTTTTGTGCTTGAAACCCAGGGCCCTGCTACTGTAGGCACCAGAGGGAATCTCCTAGTCTGTAGGTTGCAAAGATGGTGGGAAAATCAGAGTATCCAGGCTGGAATGCACCATTCCTCATGGCACAGTCCCGAGTCCCACACAGCTTCCCTTGGCTAGGGGAGGGAGTTCCCCCACCCCTTGTGCTTCCAGGGTAAGATGACACCCCACCCTACTTCGGCTCACCCTCTGTGGGCTGCATCCACTATCTAACCAGTCCCAATGATATAAACCAGGTACACAGTTGGAAATGCAGAAACACCCTCCTTCTGTGTTGGTTTCGCTGGGAGCTGCAGACCAAAGCTGTTCCTATTCAGCCATCTTCCCCAGAACACGCATCCAGGGATTTGATTGCAGCACAGTGGAGATTTGTGAGCAGGGTCGTAATATTTGGTCATTTTGTTTACTATGCTGCCATTTGTATCTATATGGCATGTATAATTTATACTATAATATAAATTACTATATGGTCATAGGCACCTCTCCATTCATCTAAGTGCCCCAAATTAAATACAGTCTACATAGGTATGCCTGTTTCAACTGTTGTGTCTCCTTTAACTGACTGAAGCACAATAGAATGAAGCCACATTTTTAGCCACCTTGAGGGCTATAGGGAACTTGATAGGGCTACTTCAAATCCTATTTGCCACTTAGAACTTGAGTGATTATCTAATTTATCACCCAAAGCCAGGGCACGCTGTCATGTATAAATGTTACTGAAAAGCAGATGTAAATCAAAAACGTCCTGGGCAAACTAAACTATATATAATTATCCTACATCCACCTCTGATAACCATCTATCTTCTCTTGCTTTTATGCCACAATGACACCCAAGGGCATTTGCAAGGCTGCCATTTTTAGGTTTAACAGACACTTCTGGAGAGCATGGGCTCCTTTATACTCTCAGAAGCCCAAACTTAGCTAAGGTTTATTATCCCAAACTTGGATGCTAAGGCTCAGGGTTGACAAGTCAGAGCACAAAGCCTCTTTGTTCACTGTGGTCTACTTTGACTTCCTGTCATTCTCATGTCTAAACCTCAGCCCAGAGTTTTAATCTCTTATAGCTCGGGAACAACTTACCCAGAAAGTATTCTTCCAGAACTCCTAAATTTACCTGTGGACTTTGACTTAAAAGTCAAACATGTACTGTTTCTATTCACTGGCTTTGTGGCTCAAACAGGTACTTGTGTGGGGTTACAGAGAAGAATGAGGTGAAGTAAAAATATAATAGACATTTATATACAAAATCATTCATGCAGCATTGACCAAATAAAATCATTTTATAGATGGCATTACTTATATCCCAGATCACATAGCTAAATAATAGCAGAGTTGGGATGCCAAATTAGTTCTAATGCTTCCACTATTGGACTTAATTGTTTGATGGTAACTTTAAAAACAGTGAATTGTTTAGTTCATGTTCTTGTTGCCTTCACACTCCCACCAAGTAATACTGTTTCATCTCTTAAATTGTTAGCCTTGATAATATGCATGACAGCTTGAGATAAACTCAGAGTCTGCTTTCTCTTAGTATATGTCAACTTCTTGATTTAATATACTATATTTTAAAGTTACATCACTCTATTTTAAAGGCTACTTGTTATAAAATATGTAGTGAAATAATTCAATCAATTAGTTTAAGTGAAAAAAGGAAATCTTTACATAAGATAATATTGCTATAAAACTATAATGATTTCAAAAATTGATTTGATTCCAAAATTATTGGAGTTTTATGATTTACTGAGTATAGTAAAATGTATTCACCGCCTTACACTGACTTTCAGAAGCTTAAATATGTAAAAGGTTAAAATTTTAAAAATTGATGGCATCTTGGATAGTTAAAGTTTATACTGTTCCATTTATAAAATGACTATTAACTAATAGGGAGCAATTCAGAACATGCTATGTTTCTAAGGGGAGGAAAATTGTAGCACATAAGAATGGAATACTGAAGACACAGATTAGCAACATAAAAAGGAAATAACTCATTTTGTGAATATGGAAAAATAAGCTCAGTATAAAACTAAGGTTAAATGTGTGTTCATATAAACCCCCTAATTCTCACTTAGAGTTTATATAATTTAATTCAAAACATTTTATTGATTCTACTTGAATCTATATATGCAATGGAATTAGAAAAAAATACTTATTAAATAGGGCAACTGAATTTTTTTAGGAGTAACTTAGTGAACTAACTGTAATACTAAAGAACAACAAAATTAAAAAGTAAATGAAAATGTGCTATTTCAAATTCATTTACTTACTCATCTATTCATTTGTCTTTTTTTTAATATTGAGTAGTGTTTAGGTTCTATTCTTTAAGGGCTAAAGTGAACAATACAAAGTACCTATACCCAGAATAACTTATAATGAAGAGAGGAGTATTAAATAAATTTAAAATTAGCTGCTTAGAAATATAATATGAAGTATTTTTGAGCTATGTAAAACTAAAATGGGTAAGAAGATAAAGAACAGAAGAGGTAGAGTGGAGGGCGCTATTTCAAATGTCACAGATCTGGTTCCCTAGAGAAGAGCCTGAGTCAAGGGTAACTTTCAAAGGATTTATTGAAGTGTTTTCAGGTCAAGGGGTGAAATGGAAGTGGATGAAAGACAGGAAAAATGCATAACCAGAAGGTGGCATTGGCCAGAAAGTAGCTTCAGTCTAATCTCATAGGGAAGTTAGGGACATAAATTGCCTTGCAGACTTGACCTCATGTCTCTGTTAGCTAGTGACTGACTAATGCTTCTTGATTAAGTTTATTTTGAAGAGAGGGTACAGTGTCAAGAGCTTCCTTCCCACTTTCCTTCTGTCTCTCACTACACAGATCAAGGAAAAAGTATGAAGGTTCTGCCAACATAAATCCAGTGGACCCACTTTAAGATGATCTGAGCTCTGTTTATATCTTGATCACATCATCCTGAGTTTAACAAGGAGGCCATGACAACACTTTGGATCCTTAAATATAGTGCCAACTGAGATTCTGCATCTAAGAGTCCTCTGAAGCCCTGGTATTCTGCTTTCCCCAATGTGTTGCTACCCAAATAAATGGCCATAGGTCCTTCTGCAGAGGAACTCAGAGATCACTGCTGCTCAGTCTTTGAGCTCTGGGACTACGAACTGGCTGTTTTGGAGAAATTGAACGAGGGATCACGATTTTCCTTTGGGGCAGGTGAGCTCCACTTCTGCTTGATTATTCTTGAACTTCTGATACATAGACGTTAAGCAGTAACCTGTTGGCTGCTTACCTATCTTGCCCCCAGAATATGATAGATCCCGTCACATCTTACCAAAAGCCAAATGCCATCTGAATTAATTTTCAAATATTTTCATATATTTCACCAATTTTACATAATTAACGTTACTAAATTATATTCTTCATATTATGATTTTGACAAACTACTTAAAATGTTTAACATTTAAAATACTTCTCTTTAGTATAAAAAAAGGAGAACTATTATGTGTTAGGCATTGTATTTGGCATTGTGTTGACTTAGAAATAGAAGTAATTCATTCAATTGCTGTGGTAATTTTGGAGAGCCAAAGACAAATTTTCTAAAACTCATTTCTTCCAGTCTCTACTAAAAATATTTGTCTTATAATACCTTTGTTTTGAAGTTCCACATTAACATTAAATAGGTTTTGTTGAAAACTATAAAAGTCCTATATAAATATCATTTACATAATTATGTTCATTTGTGCAGAATGTCTTAGGTGTGTGATATTTTAGAAACTATATGTGCATACTTATATGTGTGTGTGTTTACATATACAGAGAGAAACTAATATATAAATTATAACATGACTTAGAACATTGATAATTTTTTACCAATAACCATGTTTAGTTCATAGAATGTTACTTTCTTTTCACTTTTTAAAATTTACTCTACTATTCTGGTCCTAAAATACAAACTTTTTTAAAAAATTTAATTTAAATCTAGTCTTTCCGATACATGACTTTTCTCGCTTCCAAAAAGGCCTCCTTGTAAAAGCTACAAAAGACTCTCACACTTCAAATAGTTCCCTCAGATATTTTGATAAGTGTAAATGAATTTTTAAATCTTCTGGCAGCTTCATAATGCCCTGCAGATGTGTCCCTGGCTGAAAAAATCACATGGACGTCTATAAGAGGAATGCTGTCCCCTAACAGCTGCTCTACTGCTTCCGGTGCCTAAAGTGCTGTTCCCAGCTGCCACTTCATTCTTCCTAGAGTGCTTTTATGTTACAAACTTCAAGTTAGTAGAGCTCCTCTTATTACATCAGTTCAGGAGCAGCTTCCTTCTGACAAACTCCACTGCTATGACTTGAGGCTCAAATGAAAAAACAGTCACTGAGTAACTTTAAAGGTTATTTGTCAAAAGCAAAATTTCCCTGGGAGGAGAGAGACAGAGCTATGGAGAGAAGGCAGAGGAAGAAGTAGGCAAGGAAAGAGAAAGGGAATGAGAGAAGTTTACACTGAAGCAATGTGTTTACTGTGTATTTTATGAATAATGTGGTTTTTATCACCCAGAAGAGTCTGTATGTGTAAGGAAATACCACTGAGGCAACAAGTTCTTCAACAATATTTGTGCCGAGGAACCCCAAGGGCAGACGGAAAATGGACATAATTCAATCTGAATATTACTCAATGGTACCTCTCGAAAATTCTCACCCATGAATCATGTCCTCTCATAAACTCAGTTTACAATATCAGATTTTTAACACTAACACAAAGTGATCAACAATACTATAGTTTAATTATATGAATTAAAATAGCATAATTACATATACCACAAATATATCCTGAGCATGACACTGGTTATTTCATATTACCTCTACTGTTATATACTTATTTTTAACGAGATGTGGCTTAATAGGTAAATTTTACTTGCTACCTGATGTCATTTTTTTTCTACAAACATCAGGCATTTTATTTCAGTACTTCATTTTTCAATTTCATTTTCTCATTATAAAATGTATTCATTTTAAAGATCTTCTAGTTTAACAGGCATGCACTTCAGAGGGCTTTTCTGGAATGGATTTTCTACCAGGAAGGTAATTTATCATATTGAGGACTGTCTCTCAAGCAAAAAAGGAAATTAGTAGATAATAAACATTCTCAATACACCCTCAGTATTTGCAAGTGCAGTCTTTAAAATAAGACAGATACAGTTGCAGCAGTTTAAATGGTGCATGATGCAGTGCCTAAAATGTGTATACATTTAGTCCAAACTATCTTTCTTGGCATACTATAGTAAAGCATTTGCAAAGTTTGAAACCCAGTCATGTTTTAAGATTACCTGAAGTGCCACTTTTATTTTATGACACATATACCTATTACAGTTACATTCCGTTTTAAGGAATCCTTACATAAATACATAGATGTCTGGCTGGGTACAGTGGCTCACTCCTGCTATCCCAGCACTTTGGGAAGCGAGGTGGGTGGATCACAAGGTCAAGAGTTCGAGACCAGCGTGGTCAACACGGTGAAACCCCGTCTCTACTAAAACTACAAAAAATAGCTGGGCGTGGTGGCATGCCCCTGTAATCCCAGATATTCAGGAGGCTGAGGCAGGAGAATCTCTGGAACCCGGGAGGCAGAGGTTGCAGTGAGCCAAAATCACACCACTGCACTCCAGCCTGGGTGACAGAGTGAGACTCTGTCTCAAAAAAGAAAGAAAAATGACAAAATATACAGCTTTCTAGATATATATAATTTTTATTTTCTTAATATATTTACCAAAGGTTTCTATTTTATTATTACAGTTAATGTTTTTTTCTAAAAACTGATTTTATAATCAAATTTTTGGCATATATCCATTTTCTGGGAAAAAAAGTCAAAGACTACATCTAACATGTAAGTTCACGGGAAAATTGGGATGTAACATGAGTCTTTTGGTATTGACGTCTTCTTTGAGGAGAAATTCTGTATCCCTTTGTGCATCTAAGTTCCAAATTATATTTTACAAACATGTATTGAATGGAAAATTGGAAAACATATTTTACAAAAGGATTTTGATTGACTTCCTAAGCCTTCTTCACTATCCTGGTTGTGTAGAAACTACTGCTACATGGAGACAGGTGGCATCATATGTTGAACAGCCAAGGCCTTTCCAGAACTTCATTCATTCATGTAGCACAAACTCACCAAGTACCCCTGTGGGCCTCACACTTATTTTTAATATGATATGAATTCAGCAGTTGGCAAAAACAGTCTTTTCTCCGTGGTACTTAATTCTATTTTGATATTTTTTATATAAACAAATATTTCAGAGAGTGACAAGAGCCATAAAGAATATTAAGCAGTGTAAAGAACGGAGACTGATTTAGTGTTGTGGGTTGGGGAGGGGTTTTTAAATATTTTGGTTAGGGAGAGGCTTGCTGAGCAAAGGACATATGAACAGAGAATGACATCACAAGAAACATTGAATCATTCAAAGATCTCAAAAAGTAACGTTCCAGGTGAAGAAAGAGAAGAATGGGAGGAGAGACAAGAAACTTAGACCAGATCAGCTGGAATCTTGTGAAGCATGTTTTCTAGTGTTTGTTTATTCTAGCTGCAAAGGGAAAGCATTATAGGTTTTAAGCAAGGCAGTAACACGCTAAGATTTAAAATTTTTAAAGATCACATTGGAGAGAACAATTGTGAGCATTCCAAGGAGCTATGAGCAAGTTGAAAGGAAGGATAATATCTAGAATCTTTATCATTACCCAGCACAGCCCTAGACATCATGATAATTACTCAATAAATGTTTGGGATAGTTACTGATTTCAAAACAGTTATGAAATTGCAATAAACAGAAGGCAACCTTAATCCTATCCCTGGTGGTGTTCTAGTTCTTTGAGAAAATATTTTAACTGTTGGTCTATTACTGGTAACTGGGAAAATATATTCTTTCATCTTTGTATGTTATTTACCAAAGAATTTCATTTCTAGGAGTAAAATTCCAGTAACAGGTCATTACCTCTGCCCATTGTCCAAAAGGTAAATTTTCTTTATGGAGCAACAAAGCAGTTTCTTTGCACCCACTGAAGCAGCATGATTTGTAAATATGATTTTCTAGAATGTTTACTCACAATCCTCAGAGAACACAGTATGTTCAATATACACTTTATTTAAAGGAATATAATAGTAATATATTATAAAGGTTTCTATTATAAAGCTTTCACTGTGTACACGTGAAACAGTGAACAAAGACTACAAGAATTTCTCATAGTAATCATGTAGTCAAAGCCTCTATCAAAATAAAAGGGTAATTTTATTTTGAAATTTATTATTTGACTAAATGTTTTCATACTTGGATCTAATTCCTGGTGAAATTGATAGCACATATTTACAAATGATACATTTTTTAGCATAGTCATGACACAAGCATTCTTTTTTCTGGGAGTGTTTTATACATGAGTCCCTTTTTCACACTTCACTCATTTTCAATCACCTTTCAGTTTCATTGTTTGGAGAATAAAGCCTTAATTCACTGACATATACAATTTACCACGCTGATGTTTGGGTGGACATTATTTTTCTCTTAAAACGCATGCATACACATACTGCTGCAGCATCAACCATCTTTGGAAAACAATCTAGTAATAATAGCTACCAGCTCTGTTATCTGTCAGAATCTTGATGGCTGTAGCTCAGCTCCCCTGAAGCGTTCACTGTGTCATAGCTGTGTCCTTTTACTGTCTTCCTCTCTGTTAATTTGGTCACTGTGCTTCAGTTTTCAATTCATCCCAGTAGTCAGTTTATACAACATATCAGGATCTTTCAGGCTTCTCATTGTACCATGCAAGGTGAAAAATATACAAGCCACCTGATTCTTAGGATCAAAAATATAGAAAACTCTCAAGTATAGAAAAGTGTAGACACAGAGATGAAAATAATGGAAGACAGCAGAAGAAATATAATGAAGGAAAACAGAATTTTGGAATACTTAGCCTGCCATTAATCCCTAACTTAATAAAAATTGATATATTTTAGAAGAGATTTTCTAATTTAATTATATATTCAGTCACTTCAGTCCTGTTGAACATCTATCATGTCCTAGGCTTTACAGTAGTTCTGAGATTAGAGTGCTGAGCAGGACAGATTCCTATTTCTTAAGAAACTTACATTGTAGTGGTAAATATATACTGGTAAAAATGTAATTCCAATGTAATGAGAGGAATGTTACCATGGGAGGAGCGTGAATTAATTAAATATTTTTCTCAAATTCTTTTTGTGGCACCTTAAAAGAACATCTCAGCCAGATTTAAGAGTCAATAAAGGCTCCTATAAAAAGTTATATCTAAACTGAGACCTTAAATATGAATAAGATTCTTGGCAGAAAGGGCTCTGGGCCAAAATTTCAGCACATGCAACGTATCAGAGCTAAGAGATAACACAACCTTTCTCAGGGAATGCAAACTTAGTCTGGCTGAAGGATAGAGGATAAGAGATGAGTGAGAAAAGAAAAGGGTGGAGAAGTAGACAAAGGACAAGGGTACCTAAGTCGGGGGAAGTGCTATCAAATCATGCAGGGAATTTGACCCAATTCTGTGGTTAATGTAAAGTCACTGAAATGTTTATGCAAACTCACTCTGAATGCTGAATTTGGGATGAATTGAAAGGAGTTACAATTAAGACAATGGCAGAACTGCTAATTAGGAAGTTGCTGTAGTAAGCTAGCCAAGTGAAAAGCTAACCTATTCATATTGAGACTGGAAAAAAGTCAATAGGTTGGACAGATATTTAGGAGGGAACAAATTTTATTCTCCCAGGCAATTCATGACATATTGGAAGAGTGAAGAGTTAAGAATGATTCCCAGATTCCAGACTCAAGCAGTTGCTGCCATTCCTGATGGGTTACACAAGCAGCCAGTAAATATAAGACCAAGACTCTGCACTGCGTATGCTATTCCCCCAGTTACTCAGGGTATGTTTTAGAGTTTCTAATTGTTCAAGAACTCTAAACCTCTGTGACTCCCTGCTATGGACTGAATCATGTGCCTACGAAATTCAGATATCTATCTCCCAGTGTGACTATATTTGGAGACAAGGCCTTTAAAGAGGTAATTAAGGTTAATGAGGTGATAAGGGTGTTTTTGCATTTTGTATTTTGTATTGAATTCAATATACAATATGACTGGTGTCCTTATAAGAGGAGATTAGGACACTAAGTGACCCCAGGGATGCACACATACTAAGAAAAAAGGCCATGCAAGAACATGTTGAAAGGAGCAAAGCCAAGGAAAGAGGCTTCAAGAGAAACCAACCCTACTGACTCCTTGATCATAGACTTCCAGCCTCCAGAACTGTGAGAAAATAAATCTCTGTTGTTTAAACTACCCCGTGTCTGTAATGTTTTCCTATAGTATCCCTAACAAATTAATATACCTATACTCCCTAAGGCAGAATTCATCTAAATAGCAAATTCACCATAAGAATATTGAAAATGAATCGCATTGATCAGAGATCATGTTAAAGTTCAGGTTTAAAATAAACATTAAAAATATACCTTTTGTCCAGGTGTGGTGGTTCATGCCTGTAATCCCAACACTTTGGGAGGATGATGCAGGCAGATCACTTGAGCCTAGACTGGGCAACATGGCAAAACCCTGTCTCTACAAACAACAACAAAAATCAGCCTGGCACACATCTGTAGTTCTAGCTACTCAGGAGGCTGAGGTAGAAGGATCACTTAAGGGAGGTAAAGGTTGTGGTAAGCCAAGACTGCACCACTGCATACCAGTCTCGGTGACACTGTCTCAAAAACCTTTTAAGGATGAAGAGCAAATATGTATTAACTATGTAACAGTAATGTAACAAATATTCTTCCTCAGTTAATGCCATTGTAAGTAAATTCAGCATTTGTTTGGGTCAATGGAAAATGTTCCAAGAAACAATTACAACAAATTAGGTTATTTAACACACTAAACTCATCCAATTAATGATTCATCCAGTGGTTATTGCATGGGTGGGCTTGAGGATGGTGTCTCCTCCATCTCCATCAGCCACCTACCATCTATATTCTATGGAAAATAAAGGGTTTCCCAAATAAACTCAGGCATAAGACAAAACTACTAACCCATCTTCCATCTAGATTGCTGTCCCTAAAATTCTGTTTCATAAAGTTTCTTATACTACTATTAATCTTTTGCTGTTTTTAAATGTTTTCTTGGTTTCCTGGTTATCTGTAGCAGTTTCAACACTATATTGGGAAATTAAACAAATGGTCCAGCAGTGTATCAATTTTCGCTGGGCTGTAATTATTTACACAAGTGATTTCTACTTTCATAAATTCACAACAATTTATGTAGATTAAAGCTCACATATTATACTATTTTTTTCAAAAGTTTTATACAGTATCCTAGATTATCTAACATTATTTGCACTATTCACTATAATCAAGTAAAAGTAACAATTGTACTCTCTGAAATCAGAAGTGTTGAATTTACAAATAACCTTTCTCTGAGACTATCTTGAAGATAAGCATTAGTAAAATTTGAAGAAAATGTTTTTTTAAATAAATTGCATACATAAATCTCAAATACTTTAGGGTTAGATACCTATTATTATGTGGAAATAAAATAGCAAATAATAAAAGCAACTCTTTTCTATGTACTCCTATAATACATTTTACCATTTTAGAACATTTTCTATGTTTTAATTTTAGTACAGTTCTTTGCAGTCGCCTTCTATTCCCTAATATGTTATAGAAACTAAAAAATAAACTTGTATTATTTGCTTTGATTCCTATGTAGTGCCATTCAAAATGATTTATGCACAATATATATTTCTAGATTAAATAAAACCAAATATACCACCATATATAGAATTACTGAAAATCAGAACATTGTTTGTAGACAGGCTGGTGATTCCAGAAAGACTAAGGGACATATTAGCTTTATTCCTGTCAGTGTAAAAATGAAACACGTGCTCCTACTAGACTTCATCGTTGATGTAAATCTTACCAGACAGCTCTTAATAACAAAGAAAATAAGCTTAAATTACACTGAAGTAAAAATCCACAAGGAGTTTTTATTCTTTTTAATTATTAACATCAAAGGACAAATTCAGTGGCATTACTCCAGGTTTGAAAGAGAACGCACACTACCTTTGGAAATACAGTTCCACAGGGATAATTTATAAAACCAATACAAATGAAATGCAACACTATTCAACAAGTCTAAAGATAAAATAGTTTAAAACTGCTGGTATAAAGTAATCTAGTCTTTTCCTGAATTTTTATTTCAATAGGCTTGTAGAAAATATATTTATGGCTCAAAACTACTATTTGATGGTGGTAAGAATTTCTGTTCTCTTCTACACTGTATCATAAGGGATCTTTCCCCCTGTCTAATACATTAGGCGATTTGGAGTATGTACCTGTGTGTGTGCACCCGTGCAATGGAGGTGGAAGTGAAAAAGTGTCAAAAGACAAAAAAAAAGATGCAAAAAGTATTTTACTGCTAATGGAAATGTTGTATGATGACATCTTTGAAATACAGAAGTTATAGTCTTTTAATATGCAAACCATAATAGAAATAGCATGTCCATCCTATAGGGTGAGTGCTTTGGTTTTGTAATTTAGATTCCTAAGATATAAAGTAGACTCTGAAAAATTGGTCCTTACACATCCTGATGTCAGTTTTTTGGATTTTGTTTTTGTTTTTGTGTTTTTGTTCCACATAGTCAATTGAAGAGAGAAGAAAGCACAAAATAGAACCAGGGATGGAGCTTGCACTAAATAGAATACTGAAAGGATTTTCAAAAAATGAAGAAAAATGAGAGCAAATCACAGACCAAAGCCACAGTGAATATTGACGGGTTTTCATGAGGGAAAAAGGAAACTGTATTGACCTTTGAGCTAATTGTTACTGAAGAATGTGTGAAGAAGTATTACTCAGAGTCAGTAAAATCAAGGTTATAGGACATAGGAGACTCCTCATGAGCAGTCAGACACTACACAGATTATATGGATTTTCAAATACCAAATTCCTACTGCTCTGAGAAATCTGGACAGGCTCTTTCTATGGTAAATATAATGTTACTTTAACTTATAGACTATTTAATGCAGTAATTCACAGAAGGTTTTTTTTACTGGTATGAAATAAATTTGCGGTTTTATTTCTAAAAACTGCATGTTGTCAGACAATATCCACAGGCCTCTTGACAATATTCATTTGAATTGATGCAGTTGAGTATTATATAATGCATAAGATTTTCTAACATCTAAATACTCTATATTTCTTTGTCTTTTATGAGGATTAGGAGCTTATAAGAACAGTATCACCTAAGCAAACAGTAACAACAATTTCAATACAAGCAGACAGTGCCCTAAAATAGGAGTACAGCTAACTAACCATCACTTGAGTATTTAGGATAAGTAAGTAGAATACATTAATTTAACAAAACTAACATGCAATGGTGTTCTCTTTTTGCTCTAATATACATGCTCTATTTAAGACTGGAGCTATGAACATGAAATTCACTAATTTAATTATGATTTGCCATTAAAAACTTAATAAAAACATGACCTAAAGAAACTGAAAAGCATTTCTAGTTTCTAAGATTAAAAATTTTGGGGGGTGTGGTGGCTAGTGCCTTTGTCCCACCTACGTGGGAGGCTGAAACAGGAGGATTACTTGAGTCCAGGAATTAGAGGCCATAGTACACTATGGCCACACCTTTGAATAGCCACTGCATTCCAGCCTGGGAAACATAGCTAGAACCTTGTCTTAAAAAAAAAAAAAATTAATAAATTACAAGTCTGGAATTACAGAATCTTTTTAATTTTGGCTACTACTACTATCACATAGTAGCCAAAATTAAAAGGATTCTATAATTCAACACTTACAATTTTGCATGTATTCTTTTCAATGAAATGTGGCAACATAACAGATGGAAGAGTTTAAGGGTTTGTCTAACATGGAGAGTAGGTGTTAGAATCACATTGCCACATTATTTCCTGTAAGTAGCATGATGCTCTTTTCCTTCGTGTAAACAAACCAGGTGATAATTTGAAAATTTTGCACCTATCTTGGCCCCTGCAACATTTGTCACAAAGTTTAAATAACAATATGCTACCAGTTTATTATCTCTCTGGTTTGTATCAAATACACGTGTTTATGGTGCCTCTTACATTAGTAATAAAATCAATACAAGATCTAGGGTACATACACACATGATACATATGAAGGGATAGTTTTGTTTTCCTAAGTAAATGCTAAATTTCAGTGCCTCTCACTATTTAATTAGATTTTTTCAAGGATTTACAAAAGAGATTCACAACTTCTATCAAATGTTTGAAAATAATTCAGAGCATTTTCTTTCAAAGGAAAATTCTGTACTTGCAATTTGTCTCCTAAATAATTGTCCCTTGAGTATTACTTCAGAGATTGGCATCTTTCTCCAAAGTTATCTTTTTAGAACTCCTGAATTTGTGTGAGTAATAGAACATACTATTCCAATTGTAACTCTGCAATGCACATAAAGCATACAGTTTTATTTCTTTTGTTATGATAGAATAAAATGTAACAGTGTTTCATTAGTTAATATGGCTAACTGTAGTATCAACACTATTGAAAAGCAGTAAAATTTCTGTGATTTCTTTACCAAAGTAGAATTTTTTAAATTTACTATTTCCTACTTCTTCCAATATAAAATTTCTTTGACTTACTTGAAAATAATACAATACAAACATGCTTCTCATTACTTTTCAACACCCACTATTGGTATGGCCAAGTTATGATACCTTGCTGTCACTAAAATAAATTCTCTTCTACCTCTGACCTAGACTAGTATTCTCTTTCCCTTTGAAAATGTACCAACTATTCTCTAGGCACCCAAACATCACTCCTCTTTTGGTCCACACATGTAGGTGACATACTATTTCAATTATTTCACTAATAAGCAAATCAAGAAACATTATTTTTGGTGAATATTGATATTATCTAATCATTTTATGTTATATAATCATAGAAAAATTGAAACTACTGAATAAAATCTTAAATATAAGTTTGAAGCTTCTTAAAGAAATAGCTTAATAAAGAAAATTGCCAGCAATCTACTGTCTGTTAAATACTAGAAATTATGAAAGCAAAAATGATGTAACTTTAAAGCAAAACATTAGGTAAAATATAAATGCATTTATGTGACTGTGCCTCAGTTATTTTCATGCCAATTTAAGTTGCTGGCTGTTCCGAGCTCAGCTGTTCCTTTTGACTTTAGTCCAGTTCCACCCAAAGCAGCCTCAGAATGAGAGCTCCCAGCTCTGGGGGAGCTGGCCTCATTAGTCGTCAGAGTTTTTTGATATACTTAAAATTCACTCTGGGAGATCTCAGGAAATTTTCTAGGAACAATTTTGCAGAATAGTTGATTCCAACATGTCTGATCTTTTGATATAATTTCTCCCTCTCCTCAGATGAAAGATGAACCTGAAGAGTTGGGGGTTTGCCAGACAGGAGGGGGGCACAGAAAACGGAATGCATAGAAGAAGTATTGCAGGAACTGAGTGGAAATGAATGGCTAAAGGGTTTGCCGTGAGGGTGCCAAGTTTGTTTGGACAGAAAGTAGTGGCAAAAAGTCAGAGGAAAAAGAAAAGGAGGAAGAAGAAGGCCAAGACGAGAATAGGATTGTTGATTGATATCACACCAACTAAAATAACGGTACTTTGGGGGGCTTTAAAGTAGAGTGGATATTAGAATATTAAAAGTATTTTGGCAATCACTACTCCAGAAATAATCCACATACTCAGATAGGGAAGAGAAAACTTAGTTTGTGCTAACTTCCAAGAGATAGAACTTGGGAATTCATATAATCACGCTCTTTGAGGGCACATGAACTGAATCTCAATGCACGCTGGCAGGTTGGAGATAGAGAGGCTCCTAGCTCAAAAGCTCTGTGAATAAATTTGAATACATGGATTCTACAAACTAATTCCATTAATTAACTCAACAATAAATGCTGTAGTTACCCCGCACTTCCACATATCAGGCTCCGCATTAGGTGCAGGAAGAACTATGTTGTTGCTGGCTCTGACAAGAGTGGCTCCATTGAGCATCTTTTTAAAGGTCACTGTATTATACTTCTCCTCTATTGTTCCTAAGCCTTCAGTAAAATCTTCTTAAACATTATAACCTGTTCTCAGTGATTCCAGTGGGAAACTGAAGAGGCAGTTCACTATGCAAAATTAGCAGGAAGCAGTTCAGTTCAGACCAGTAGCGGCTGCCTGTGAGAAGTGAGACTGAAGACAGAAGATGACACGACACACTACGAGCACCAGGTACTAGGTGAAGGTGGCTGCTGTATGTGGCAAACAGTGACCTGAACAGATATATATGCATTCCCTGGAGAATGCCAGAAGGTCAACAGTAGTATACTCTGGTAGGAGCCCAGGTAGAATGTAGTCAGGTGAAATTTCAGCTATATGCTGTGCATTGGAGGGAAGGGTCACATGACACATCATCCCTATATTCTAGGATAATTCATTAGCAGTATTATTAGATTAATAACTATATATTTAATTATACATACTGTGAATATATATCTTTTTTTTTTTTTTTTTTTTGAGAAGGAGTCTTGCTCTTTCACCAGGCTGGAGGGCAGTGGCACGATCTTGGCTCACTGCAATCTCTGTCTCCCAGATTCAAGTGATTCCCCTGGCTCAGCCTACTGAGTAACTGGGACTACAGGCATGGGCCACCACACCTGGTATTTTAGTAGAGACGGGGTTTCACCATGGCCAGGATGGCCTTGATCTCCTGATATCATGATCCACCTGCCTCAGCCTCCCAAACTGCTGGGATTACAAGCGTCTTTTTTTCTTTAATGAAGGACCGTGTTAGAGAAATTTCCTGGGTCGGCTAGGGGCTTCTGTTTCAAGCACAGGAATTTTCCCGCCTCTGGCCGGCTAAGGACTTTGTTTCCAGTTTTCCTGCCTCTGACTCTTAGGGACTTTGTTCAGGGATAGGGACTTTTCCCACCTCTGGTCTTGGAAGCAGAGGCTCAGTGACTCAGGGTTTTAAAACAGTAGCCAATCATTAAAGATTCAAAATTCAATTAATCCAGAGAAAATTTGAAAAAACCCTCTCATTGAACAAAAACAAGAATGGAGAGGGAATAACTCAGGGGTATAATCCCCAGCCATCCAAGCCTACAGCAGCACCCCCCACCCCCCGGGTCCCCTTCCATGGCATCCAAGCTGTCCTTTTGCTCTGCCTAATAAACTGCACTACCGCACACTCTTTAGGTCCATGTGTTCTATCTGAGCTGTAACACTCACCATGATACTGAGGTCCCCTTCCCCATTCTTCAGACTTGGAGAGGCCAATAACCTGCAGCTAATCTGATTACATCTGTTGGCAAGCCAGCCAAGAGCAACTCCAAAGGCCAGCATGGTGGGTAACACTGGACCCCTTTCACTTGCTAATCTGTCCTTTTTCTTCTTCTAAATTTGTTAAGGAGGTAAATTACCCGGCATCTGTCGGCCAGTTAAAAGCGACAAGTGCTGCCGCCAGACTGAAGACACGGATGTCAGGCTTTCTGGGAAAGGGCTCTCTAACAACCGCTGGCTCTTCAGAAGTGGGAGCGTTGGTTTGCCTGGGACCAGTTTCCTCTCTCTCCGCTCTTTATTTCTCTGGGCCAAGCCAAGGGTCAGTTAGGGGTGACAAGCAACAGTCCTGACCTCCCGGTACAATCCAGTTGAGGTTACAGCCTTGCTTAGACCCCCTAGAACACAGCCGCCCATGCAAGTGCCTCCTAGCCTTTTAGATCCCGGACTCCTGGGTCCAGATATTAGTGAAGAAAACTTCTTCCAGGCTATTTCCTCCAAAATACTTCCTATACCTGATGCCAATACCCTTCTTGCTAGGACGTTGGGGCTTTTGGGGTGGCAGTCCAGGGACCTTTGCCTCTGGTGCCCTCAGGCCTATACCTGTGAGGACCACCTACAGTTTAAATACACAGGACTGGTTCCCTTTGTCCACGGCACTAGGCTACATCCTAACAGAGCCAGGAAATATCCGTGGGTACTGGAGGCATAGGATTTTATTTTCTGTCACCCATAATTTCCCAATCCAACCAAATGGTGCCAAGATCCCAAAATCTATAATTTGCCATCCTTAGGATTGGCCCTCCATATGGCAGAACTTCTCCATTTAGAGCACTATAGTTAGACCTGGTCCGAGACTCAAATAGTTAATTTCAGGGTCCAGAGTGATACTCCTATGACGGAAACTGGGGAGAAAAGGCTCTGGTGTGGAGGGCGTTGCCCGGCGTGGCCCTGTGGCCAGCCATTACCTTCTTTAACATTGTTATGTTTAGAGACACTTCTCTTTATCCTCCTGGGGCAGTTTTATGGTCTGGCCTATGTTAATTGGACCCTTGGGAATTTAAATGATGCCCACTGTTCAAGTCTCACTGGTCTCGTTCTTCAAGGACATGCAGTTACAGGGCCACTAAACTCGGAAGTTCCCATGTCCTTTAAGGTGGCCAAAAAAGGACATTAAACAGTGAGGACATGCCCATGACACCAGCAAGTGTGATTAAACCCAGCAAATAGGGAAGACCCATGAGATGATCACACATCTAAGATGCGAGAAAAACTATAAAGTCGGCATCCCCGTATTCAATTTTAGATAGGTGCTACTCTTCCCAAGACAAAGTCGCCCTTAAAGTGTATCCTGTATTATTGGGATCAATTTGACTGATAATCTTTGAGGAAGAAGTGGCTTATCTTTTTCTGCAGCACGGCCTGGCCACAAGACCTTCGTCAGGATGGAGAATCCCAGCCACCTGAGGGAAGTATAAATTATAACACCCTTCTACAACTAGACCTTTTCTGTAGAAGGGAAGGCAAATGGAGTGAAGTCCCCTACATGCAAGTTTCCTTTTCTCTATGGGATAATCATCAACTTTTTAAGGTTTGTAACTTGTATCCTACTGGCTGCTCCCCGGGACTACCCCCATACCCAGGACTTCCTGTGGCTCCTCTCTCCACCAATACTGATAGGCTCTCCCCAGCAACTATCACCCAAGAGAGTCAGGGAAAGCCAAAATGACCAAGGCACCTCAGGCTACTAGGATGCCCCCAACTCTGCCCTCTACAGGCGGTAGGAGGAGAATTTGGCCCAACCAAAGTACCTGCTCCCTTTTCGTTTACTTACTTAAAGCAAATCAAGGCGGACTTAGGAAAATTTTCAAATGACCCGGACAAGTACATAGATGTTCTGCAGGGCTTGGGTCAATCCTTTGAAGAAGACTGGAAAGATATCATGTTACTGCTTAGTCAGATCTTAACCAGCAAAGAGAGAGATGCCACTCTAACAGCAGTTCAAGAGTTTGGGGACATTTGTTACCTTAGTCAAGTGAATGATACAATGATGCCAGAGGAAAGGGATATATTCCCTACAGGTGGACAGGCTGTGCTGGTATGAACCCTCACTGAGATTCTGACTCAGAACATGGGGACTGGAATCATAGGCACCTTTCGGCCTGCATACTTGAGGGATTAAGATGGACCAGGAAGAATCCCATGAACTATGCAGTGTTATCCACCATAACTCAGGGAAAGGAAGAAAACCCAGCAGCCTTCCTTGAGTGGTTACAGGAGGCCATAAGAAAATATACTCCCCTGTCACCAGACTCCATTGAAGGCCAGATAATACTAAAAGACAAATTTATTATGCAATCAGCACTGGACATTAGGAGAAAGCTCCAAAAGCTAGTCCTGGGGCCAGAACAGAGTCTAGAATCAATACTAAATCTAGCAACCTCAGTGTTCTATAATAGAGACCAGGAGGAACAGTCTGAAAGGGGCAGGAGGGAAAAGAAAAAGGCCATGGTCCTAGTCAGGGCCCTCAGGCAGGTGGACCTAAGAGGCTCAGAAAAGGGAAAGGCTTGGGTTAGCCGTGGCAGAGCTTGCTACCAATGCAGCCTACTTTAAGAAAGATTGTCCCAAGAGGAATGGACCACCTCCTCGTCCTTGCCCGCTGTGCCAGGGGGATCACTGGAAGGCATACTGTCCCAGGGGACGAAGGTTCCCAGGGCCTGAGGTGGCTAATCAGATAACCCAACAGCAGGACTGAAGGTGCCCAGGGCAAGCACAGGCACAAATCATCACCCTCACTGAGCCATGCGTAAAGCTAACCGTAGAGGGCCAGGAGGTCAGTCTTTTTCTGGACAGTGGCGCAGCCTTCTCAGTTTTGCTCTCCTGTCCTGGACGGTTTTCCTCCAAGTCTGTAACTATCTGAGGAGTCCTAGGACAAGCAGTCTCTGATATTTCTCCCAGCCCTTAAGCTGTAACTGGGGAGAGGTGCTCTTCTCCCATGCCTTCCTCATCATGCCAGAAAGTCCTACTTCCTTACTAGGGTGGGAACTGTTAACCAGAGCAGGAAGGAGATCCCTCTGTGCTGCTCATTGTTTGAAGAAAGGATTTATCCCAAGGTTTAGGCAATGGAGGGACAATTTGGACAGGCAAAGAATGCCTGCCCCATTCAGATAAAATAAGGGATCCCACCTCTTTTCCTTACCAAAGACAGTACCCCTAAGACCTGAGGTCAAAAAGGGGCTACAGGATATTATAAAAAAGTTAAAACTCAGGGTCTTGTAAGGTCCTGTAACAGTCCTTATAATACTCCAATTTTAGGAGAACAAAAACCTAATGGACAATGGAGGCTGGTGCAAGATCTCAGTCATTATTAACGACTCTGTGATTCCTTTATACTCAGCTGTGCCCAACCCATACACCTTGCTCTCTCAAATACCAGGTGAGGAGAGGCACAACGGTTTATATTCCTGAACGTTAACGATGCTTTTTTTCTGTGTTCTATTACTCCCAGTTTCTGTCTGCCTTTGAAGACCCTTCAGACCACATTTCTCAGCTCACCTGGACAGTGTTACCCTAGGGTTTTCGTGATAGCCCTCACCCATCTGGCCAGGCTTTGGCTCAGGACTTTAGTCATTTTTCACATCCAGGTCCATCTTGGGAAGGACCATTTTTAGTCATTCTGTCTACCCCACTGGCAGTTAAGGTGGTGGGAATTGACTTGTGGATCCATCACACTTGGCTAAAACCTTGGACGCCTCCTGAAGAAGATCATAACCCCTCTGCTCCACAGCTTGAGGTTCCAGGAGGCTACCCTTTGTACACCTGTGAGCCATTACAGGATCTGCGGTTGCTCTTCCAACGAGATCCTCAGGAAAGCAACGACTCTTGAGACTGACTTACATTCTGGCATTTACAGGAATATCACTCTTAACTTTACTGTTTGCAACCAGACTCTACGTGGTCACTCCTAAGGACTGGCCCACATCCCAGAGACTCTCCATAGCCGTGGCTTTCTGCCTACTTATACTTCTAATAGCTCTCCTCCTCTCTCTCTGATATTATCACTTTCTTACTATGACCCCTTTTGTGGTTCTCACTATCCTCTTTGCTGCCTGTCCCCTGTGTTACTCTCATCTCGCCTGCAAATGCACCCAAAGGGCTTACAACTGGAACAATAGTGGACAGGGAACAAGTCCATCCTCTGGTAGGTCTTGGGGATTAGGGTGACAGGCCTCCTTTATATCCTATAGTTACATGCTCAGAAGTTGCTATACATCTGCTTCCCTATGCACATACAACTCACACCTGTTGGACAGGAACAATAACCAGGTCTAATTGTCCAGCTGTGAAGGGAACCACCGCCTGCCGGACATAATTTACCTATGTTGGGACTTCAGATGGGGCTGAAGTTCAAGATCAGGCACAGGAGCAGTGTCTCAAAGGAGTAATCTCTAGCCTAGGCAAACCACGAAGTACCCACAGTCACTGCAAGGTCCTGGACCTTTCTAAGCTACATGAGACCCTTCACACACACTCTCGTATGCTCAGCGTATTTAACACCACCCGCACAGGAATGCATGAGGCTTCCTCCAACAACCCAACTGACTGCTGATGTGCTCCCACTACGCTTCAAACCATGTGTCCCGGTTCCAGTTCCACACTCATGGAATACAACTTAGCCACCCTCAAATCGTATGGAGCGTATAGGTCCCTTGGTCACCAATCTACGATTTCCATCAGCCTCCAACTTCACTTGTGTGAACTTCACTAACAACTCCAATGTTTCTCTATGCCGAAGCTGGGTTACCTTACCCCTGGGCCTCAGCTGCCTAGCACAGGCTTATTCTTTGTGGCTCCTCAGCTTACCGCTATCTAAACAATACCCTGGAAAAAATATGCCTCTTCTCCTTCCTAGTGTCCCCCATGACCATTTACACCAATTCTCAATTGCAGAGTCTTCTCTTGCCCAGGCCACACCATACTCAAACCCCAATTCCTCCATTCATATTGGAAGCTGGAATAAGAGGTGGGCTTAGTACCAGCATTGGAGGAATTACTACCTCTATTCATTTTTACTATAAGCTATCCCAGGAGTAAAATGATGGCATGGAAAAGGTTGCTGAATCTCTGGTAACTCTACAAAAGCAGCTTCATTCTTTAGCTGCTGCGGCTCCTGAAAATACTAGGGTCCTGGATCTGTTAACGGCAGAGAGAGGAGGAACTTGTCTCTTTTTAGGAGAAGAATGCTGTTACTTTGTAAACCAACCAGGTATTGTCCTAAACAAAGTTAAAGAACTCGGGGACCAAATAGAATGCAGGGCTAAGGGCCTCCAAGAAATAGGATCATGGAGCTTGCTTAACAACTGGATACCCTGGCTTTCCCCGCTTCTCGGCCCCTTAATAACCATCCTATTATTGCTTGCCTTTGGGCGTCTCATCTTTAACTTTCTTGTCAAATTTATTTCTTCCAGAATTGAGGCCGTGAAGCTACAAATGGTACTGTAAATGGAACCCCAGATGTCCTTGGCTCATGATTTCTATCATGGACCACTGGATCGACCTGCAACCCCAGAACACTCTGCTCTGGAGGAAACATCAACTGCAGGGCCCTTTCTCTGCCCTGTTCAGCAGGAAGTAGTTAGAGTGGTCAAGGCCCATGTCCCAGCAGCAGTTGGACTTTCTTGTTCAGAGTGGGGACTGAGGGACTGTGTTAGAGAAAATTCCTGAGTCACCTGGGGGCTTTTGTTTCAAGTGCAGGACTTTTCCTGGCTCTGGCCGGCTAGAACTTTCTTTCCAGTTTTCCCACCTCTGGCTTCTAGGGGCTTTGTTCAGGAGCAGGGACTTTTCCCACCTCTGGCCCTTGGAGGCGGAGGTTCAGTGACTCAGGTTTTAAAACAGTTGCCAATCTGATAAAAGATTCATTCAAAGATCAATTAATCCAGGGAAAGTTTGAAAAAAAAAACCCTCTCATTGGATGAGAACAAAAATGGGGAGGGAATAGTTCAGGGGTAAAAGCTCCAGGCACCCAAGCCTGCAATGGCACCCACTCTGGGTCCCCTTCCACAGTGAGGAAGCTGTCCTTTCGCTCTGCCTACTAAACTGCACTACTGCACACTCTTTGGGTCCACAAGTTCTAGCTGTAACACTCACCACGACACCGAGGGCTCCTTCCCCATTCTTCGGGCTTGGAGAGGCCAAGAACATGCAGCTAATCCAGTTACCAAAAAATAAATACATCCAAGATTTGTTTTTATTTTGGTGTATTTGACTAGTTTAAAATTCTATGGCTTTTAAAATTTAAAGTCTGTACAGGTCTCAAACTAAGTAAATTTAATTATGTATTCACCTATTAATTTTAACTTCTAAAATACACTAATTCATTTCTAACTCTTTTTCTCAGTAAAATCTAGACCATTCTTTCTCAAATGCCTAAACGATCTCTTGGACCTCGGTCATTTGCTGGCAGGAAAACTAATGCAACTCGTTAGCAAATCTAGAAATGAATCCAACTGTCATTCTCTGACTGTATGTGAACCAGGACTTCGCGTAGGTTAACAATTGAGGGAGAGGAGACAATAAATATAAAGGCAATGAAATGAAGAAGGGAGAGAATTGCAATGATAATAGGGAGACTTCCCTTCCCTGTTTTCTCCATTTTAAACACAAATGCAACTCTAGGTCCATTTTAAGCATGAATGGACTCTACACTGGATACACCTACACGTGCTGACACACACAGAAAATCATTTAATGTATTCTATCCCTCATCTCTTGACAATAAGTCATATCTTATTGAAGGCATGTAGTCTACATGTTACTTCAGAAGGAATAAAACTAAAGAATTCTTTTAGTTATAAAGAAAAAAATGGTATGAGAATTTTTACCTAAAATTTTGTTGATAAGGACCTCAGTACTATATATATATATATATATATATATATATATATATATATATATATACATGTTGCTTAATATAGTGCTTCAAGAAAATGTAATGCATTTAAAATAAGAAAATATTATAGCTTTATTCCTATCATATGTTTATCAATTTTATGTTTCAAGGTACATCTTCTAAATTATATTTTCGGAATCTCACAAAGTAGGAAATTAAGAAATTAAAGACTAAGAAATTTCTATGCTTATAAAACTACGATCTAATTATAATTTTTAATGTAAATGAGAGTTGCTTCATAAATGCTAAAAATAAAAGTTGCCGATGACTTTTAAAAAAATCTTGTGGTTATTAGACAGTGTCTAGGATCTTATATTGTGACAGATTTACTATTATTTTAAACTAATAGAATATAGTTATATCTTTGTAGAACTATGAATTACATTGTAACTGAAATTTGTTCTGAGATTCAATGTGATCATAATTTTTGCCAGCAGTAGTATAAATTGTGTAGCTCTAAAAATTGTGAATCTTAAATTTACTCCTTAAATTTATTTGCATCTAATTTACCACAAGATGGTTAGCTACATTTCCTTTCACTTACAAAAATTGAATTTATTCAAAACTGTTGATCTGAGTTGGGTCAGAAGAAAATGGATTCAACCATGTAAGGAATGAATGAAAGATTAAATAATTAAATATTCTTTACAATTGACAGTGACTTTTTCTAAACGGATATGTATAAATCTAATTTTAATTGCATTTTCTCAGTGACAACGAAGACATTTAACTTGAAATCTTTGTTAAGAAATAAAATTTATTTATGTTTTAACTGTTTGTTATACTAGCTCCCTTGATTTCTAAGGCATAATTTCACAAAAAGCTTATATCATACTCCATCAATTAACACACAAATATACTCCTGGTTCCTTATAATTACACTGTGTAATTATATTCATATCATATTTTATCATTCAATATATGAATATCCCGTTCTTGCTGTTTGTTCCACTGGTTAGGAAAGAAAACATTATTATATACAATATGGCTTACGTACACAAAGGGTCTTATTGAATTTGATGTTTCAAATAACACACTTGACAATTTTATTGTTGTCAGTGATAAGAGTGCAGCTCAAACAAAACAAATGTCCTTTGCTGTCAAAGACAAGGATATCTCATGTCCTGAATGCCATCACAGACAGGAAATTGCTTGCACTGGTTTGAAACAGGAATTTTAAGAAGGAAAAGGGAAAGTCTTCTTGACAAACTGCATTCTTCAAAAATTGTCCATCAATCATCGGAAGAAAAAAAAATCTTTAGATTAGATGTTACCTCTTTTAACACACGCATATGGCTATGCAAGTATCCTCCATGCTTGGCATAGCCATATGCATCTGTTTTTAATAATCAGAAGGGCATATCCTGAAAAACTTATTGAGTTTTATCCATTTTGTTTAATTACTCTTAAGTCACATAATAAAATAAAACTATGTTGAAACATGCATGTTAACTATAATTTTAGATTACATTGCTTAAACACAACAGCAAAATGTGTGAAAGTTTAAATATATCTTGATTATTCTAATTTTTAAAATATATAGTTTATAATGCATGGATTTAAAGGAAAAAAATCAGTCTGATAAATAATCCACACAAATATTTTAAAGATCACATACTAGAAATACAGTTTTGGGTATATTCTCTTCACATTCAGTGTTACTAATATCTTGCTCAGTTATCTGTGTTACAATCTCAGTTGACTGGCAACTAATTATCCAGGTATGTTGGCTTCCAGAGTAACAAGTCCTTTTATTGCATTTTCTTTCCTTTTCAGCTTGCCATAGTCTTTTTTTTTTTCCATTAAGAGCCACTTTTGCAAGTGTGCTCAGCACAGTTTGAAGAGAAAAAGTTTCCAATTTTCAATTGCCTTTGGGATGAGGTAAGAAAATTAATTGAATGTATTCTTCCATTTATTGACTGGAAGACATCAATGTCGTTATTTACATTTCTCAAAATATTGCTACCTATCACAAAGGCAAATCTGATTTAGGAAATAAATCCCAGCCCATGAGAAATGGGATTCAAAAGTAGTTGCTCACAAATGAGTAGAATTTAATCAGTAATTCTTGGTAATCCATCTTATCAGTAAGTTATTGCAGAACTCATATATATTTCATGATTAAAAAATATAAAGTAAAAGCAGGGTGAAATATCATTATTTTTTCTCCGAAATTAATAGAATAAGAACATAAAGATTTAGGAGGCATTTGCGTGTTCGGGGCTCTGTGTGAGTGAGGTGTTAGATGAATTGGCTAACAAAGAGCCTGTGCTTAAACCTGTAACGGAACTGGAAAAATATTGTCACTAATGGAAAAAAGGGCAGAGGCTTTACATCTTTCCCGTATTCCATCTCATTGTGAAGTCAATGGGGCGAGAAATATAGGCAAGTACAGAACAGAGATTCATGGCTGAGAACTCACTGAGAAACAGTTTAACATCTTAGAAAGAACAGAGAAGGCATCCCGAGTCATTAATTATCGAAAAGGCACAGTAAAAAGCATTGCATTGAGCCTGCTATCCACCAAACTCGTAGCATTTAGCTGGAGGCAATATTATGTAGGACTCTGCGATGGAATTTGGGTATCAGACAACATAGGCTCTTTTTCTGCATCTGTCACTGCAGTGTTTTGTAACTCTGGCAAACCCAATTAATAATCTTTCTTGGCCTTCATTTCTCCTTGTTGACAAATGAAGCTAATACCTGCAATACTGAAGTACACCTATGCCTACAAGTCAATTTCTGCTGCTTTAGACACTGCACTGATGAACCTTACATATTGACTTATAATAACTTCCTGCAAGTCATCAATTGACTAAATCACCATGGACTCCATTAGTTACTGATAGTCTTCTTAAGATCTTAAAGTAAAGATCTGTTCAAAGTGATGACTTTGAAAGTTTCACAGTAAGTCAAAAGCTGTGTACTTGCCAATTCCTCTTGGTAAAGCAAAAAAGATCTATGATTTGAACAAAAAAGATAAATTTTACCTAACATAACCAATTAGGTGAGCAAGTTCAAACTGTCCAAGAAAGCTGACAGAAACAGTAGATAACATGTCCTTTTATATTCCGATGAAACTATTTAAATGGTATTGACTGGAATTTCTTGTGCCATGGTGCTGATAGAACTTTGTATAACATTCATATAAAATTTCTGGATATTTGTGTCTGTGACGAAAGCTATTTCTTATAAAAACAATACCTCATTCTACAATTTAGGACATGTGACTTGTTCTTGCAATGAGTATCTAAGGATCATTCATATTTTTTCCAATGCATTATAATAATTCAAATAAAGAAAATGAATATAAAATTAAGATATATTTTATTATTATTGAGTATTGAAAAACTAAGAAAGTAAAGTCATTTATATTACTATAGTCAGACTTATTCTGACAAATACATTTTAAGTAGTAAAATGGACTATTCTATACAGTTCAGATGCCCTTTGGTCTTCATTCTGTTCCTCAGCCACCTCAGACACATTCCCACTTCCTAAGCTTTGTGAAAACACCTTTGTAAAAATTACAACAGTGAGAAAATTATGGCAGTGAAAGGGATCTGATCTAACCCATTCCATCTTGCTTCTAACCTCCTATCCTTGTTTATTCCTGGGCCTAGGCTGGACTCACTTTAGGAGAAATTTACTTCACAGTTTAATTTGAAACTAAGATGATAACAGACCTTTCTTCAAACAAACTCCTTTTTGCCTGGGGACCTGACTTCCTTTATAAGACATGGAGAGATACCAAATTTCAATGTCTTTTTTTCTCTCATTCCATTTCTCTATCCCAACTTTAAATCTGCCTTCCCCAAAAAAGCGAGATGGGGAGGGGAAGAGAGGGTTTGGATTGCACTTCCTGTTGCCTATTGCTCATCCTTTGTCCCACCAAATGCTGCCAAGAGCTTCAGCAATGGATACTATTTACTACCAGGGAAATTATTTTGGATAATGCCCAAAGGTAACTTGGTTCAAGATGATGAACCTTGAATGCTCTCTTGAGGTGTCTGGATGTTTAATAGTAGATAACTCAGTGCCAATAAAGGTATTTGATCTAAAATTTGGCAGTATCATGTCTGTGTTTTGCAAAGAAACTTCAAGTGGAGAGAACAGAGGTAGACAGAGACTGGAAAAGTCAAGAAGCTATTTTAATGGTTTAGGCTACAGATGTTGAGTTTCTAACTTACTGCAATGTCAGTGAGATTGTAATCAGAAAACACAAATTTGAAAGCTATTTCAGGAATAATGTTTACGAGACTCAATGAAAATTAAGGGGCAGGCAAATGTGAAGGATGACTTTCTTGTTTCTATCTTGAGTCATGACTTGGATGGTATTGACATGCATTGTTTGAGAGTCAGAAGAGCAGATTTGGGCTGTGGATGGGGAGAGAACAAGGAGTTCAAGGAAGAAGAGAGATCAAACAATAGATATAATCAGTGTAAAACTAGGTAGGCATGCTCAGGCTATAAAATCCAGGATTTACCACAAAGAATATGAGTTAATCTTCTCACACATTAACCAATCAGAAGAGTTGACTGTAGGCTTTCTAGAAAGTGTGACCCAAGGATATCATGCAGCTGTGCCACCAAACTGGTAGGCATCTTTGAAAACTCTTTGTACACTCTCATGCTCCTAAGTTTTATTTCCAAAGGTATTAATCTCTCTTTCCTTCCACTTTGTCCCAGTGCTACCACACTGCCACATTGCTCACCTGTCATTGCATTTCTTCCAACCTAGACACCTTCCAACCATGACTAGCCATTTGGAAAGTATCATCCATCATCCATTAAGTGAATTCTTGAGATGAGCAGTTTGCCTAGAACCCTACTACATAATGTCTTTTTTAACGCATCATAGATTTGACAGTTACCAACTTAGGCGAATGCTATAAAAAGTGATAAAATTAGTGGAAGATACAGAAGAAAAGTTTGCTGAATCCAGTTGGATCCAATGTAGGAAGAGAGAACACAAGGGGTTAAATACTAGGAGACAAGAATCATTAGTGATTATCAAAATAGAAAAAATAGAAAAATGTTTGCTCAAAGATTAGAATTTTGTTAAATTAAATGTGAAAGATCAATACAGCAGTGTTAATATATAATGATGAGATTATTTTATTCACAGTTAAAAGTGAATATTACCAAGTCACATTCAACTCCTTGTTAAATTTTAATGTTCAAAAAAATGTATTTCCAAATGTCCTTATCTTTGTCAAAGGTACTTTTACATTTGGGAATATGAACTAAGACCATATTTACAATCACTGAAATAAATTCAATGGAATCCAGGTAAAGTTTGAAAAGTAAACTACTTCAGAAAACTGTGTTAGAAAAAGAAGTCATGTAAATTATAAACCTTAGCATATTAACAGAAAAATTAAGTGGACTCCTATTTATCATTGTAAACTTGCACATTGAAATAATCATAAGAATTTTTCATAACTCTCAATGTTTAAATAATGGTAACTAATTAAATTATATATTAATAAGAAGTTTTACTTTGCTATATATCAAAATAATGGGGAAAATGAGCCTACTTGCTAAGCAAATGTTCAGCACACATTCTTGAATCTATGTTGTCTTTCTCTCTCTCCCTCTCTGCCTGCCAGATCCTGCTCTCTCTCACACACACACGCACACACACAAACACAGAGGCTATTCACTTTTCAAGATGTTTTATATAGTTTATTGATCATAATATCATAAAAGATCTACAATTTCTGGAATAATTACATTATTCCTGTTTTGTTTTTTCCTTATTGTTAGTATTTTACACAGATTATTATCCTTTGACTTTTGTTTAACCCAATAACTATTCAACAATCAATATATTATCTGAACATTTGAAGTAATAGTTTTAGATCTCTGCGATACCAAAAAGCACAGAAAAACAATCTGTAAAAGTATCTTAAAGGCAAAATCGACTTCATTGTCTCATCAACCACAAAACAAAGTACTGTACTTTTCACTTAGAAGGTATTCAACAAATGTTTATGTGGTTTAATAGCATGGAGTGAAGGGAAGATACTGTAATTTTATAAGATCTTTAAAAAGCAATTTGGTCTAATGTGAAAAAAACTTGTGCATAGAATACTGCCATTAATTTTGAAAGGGAAAATAATATATTTGCTTATATTATTCAAAAAGGAGAAATAAACTTAAAACAAACAAACCAATCCAGTTTTCAGATTTAAGGAAATAGAGTCAAAATAATAATATAAATATTTTTCATAACTACTAAACAGAAGTTGTTTTTAAATTTTAAAATTCTAACAAGTTAACAAAAAATAGCCACAGCTTATACAGAATTAATAAAAATAACTACATTGGGAAGAAATCTTTCTTTCGAGTGAATGTTAAAACAGAGAAAATTGGTTGTTTATTCCTAATGTGATATACACTAAGACAAAAATTAGAAAAGAAAAAATCCTCAAACTGTTTTAGCAATCATATTTTAAGTGCTATGCAAAACAAAGTAAACTAATAATAATGATATCTGAAGAATTGGAATTTTGATCATGAGAGAAAGGAGGTACACATGTGAGAAGAATTTGGTTAAGAAAAAATCCTGAATTCACTAAATTTGTATTGGAGTATAAACATGAACATATAATATATTGCATATATTTTTAAAATATGTGATACTTCTGTTCACTAAAAAAGTGAACTGGGTAGTCCTTATTGTTCCTGGGCAACAGAAACAATAAGTACTTCTTTCACCCAGATGTTTGTCTCCAAATAGCATTTTTCACAAAGGAACTAGGGTTCCTAAAAAAAAGTTTAGATTTCAAGATGGGACAGCAAGTATACATGTTGCGTCTAGAACATATTGTCAAACCAGACAGTAAGAATGCAAAGACTGTTGTGATCATGAAAAAAGGACTCAGGAGCCAACTGAGAGAAACTCACACTATCCAAAGTTGGGAAGTTTGAACACCAATAAGAATTATAATTTTACTTCATTAAAACAAATTAGTTGTTTAAAATCCATATGCTCTTAATAATATATATGCATATATTTTTTGTTCTTCTACAAAAAATACCATTTCACCCAGCAATCCCATTACTGCATATATACCTAAAGGATTATAAATCATTCTACTATGAAGACACATGCACATGCACTTATGTTTATTGCAGCACTGTTCACAATAGCAAAGACTTGGAACCAACCCAAATGCCCATCAATGATAGACTGGATAAAGAAAATATAGCATATATACACCATAGAATACTATGCACCCATAAAAACGGATGAGTTCATGTCTTTCCAGGGACATGGATGAAGCTGGAAACCATCATTCTCAGCAAACTAACACAAGAACAGAAAGCCAAACACCGCATGTTCTCACTCATTTGTGGGAGTTGAACAATGAGAACACATGGACACAGGGAGTGGAACATCATACACCAGGGCCCGTCCTGGGGTGGGGAGCTAGGAGAGGGATAGCATTAGGAGAAATACCTAATGTAGGTGACGGGTTGATGGGTGCAGCAAACCATTATGGCACATGTATACCTATGTAATAATACATATTTTTACAAAACAAAATTGATCAACCTGCAAGAATACTGGGAGTCTACTCATTATTTTGAATACTGGTAAATAAAAAAATTATCCATGAATCTGTATTGCAGTTCTATCTTATACGCCCTGAACTCAGAGAAGCAAATATTTTATGAAAGATAAACTTTTATTCATCAAAGTAGTTCAGGTAGTAATTAAAAAGAAGTGATTTAATTATAATATCACCCTTTTATAATCTTTTATGTATTTCATAATAGGAAATACATAATTTCTAATAGTAATCATCAATGGTACTAAATTCACAAAAAGGGAGACAGTCAGATATTAAGGACCTTTTACTGGAAATATAATAGTACCTGTCAAATCTTTTTGCCAAAAAAAAGTTCAAGCCTCAGTCTGATCAATTTTATAAGAAAAAGAACAGTGGACCCGTTCAGAAATACCACAAGAATGCAATCAGGGCACGGTGGCTCACACCTGTAATCCCAGCACTTTGGGAGGCTGAGGTGGACGGATTACCTGAGGTCAGGAGTTGGAGACCAGCCTGGCCAACATGTTGAATCCCATCTCTGCTGAGAATTCAAAAATTAGCGGAGCGTGGTGGTACATGCCTGTAATCCCAGCTACTTGGGAGGCTGAGGCCAGAAGCTCACTTGAACCTGGGAGGCAGAGCTTATAATAGTGAGCCAAGATTGTGCCACTGCACTCCAGCCTGGACAACAAAGTGAGACTCTGCCTCAAAAAACAAAAACAAAAACAAAACAAACAAAAAATTCAATCAGCAAAACATAGGCTAGGAGAAACTATAACACAACCTTTAAGGTTTCTTCCATAAATAATTGTAAAAAAACAAAACAAAACAAAACAAAAAACAGTGAGTTGGAGACAGGAGCTAAAGATTAATAGAAACTTAAGAAATACGTTCACCAATTGCTATACATAAAAATTTGTTTAGCACTTGATTTGAATAATTAATTGTTTTAAATGTCTGAGAATTGTAGGAATTTAAACAATTCTTGTATATTCAAAAACATTAAGGAATTTTTGTTAGTACTCTGTGTGTCAAAATAGAGGTTATATTTTTAAACGAGTTATCTTTTAGAGATATATTCAAAATACTTATAAGTGATATAATGTCTGATGTTTTCTCCAAACTAATCCAAGAGGAAGAGGCAACAACCTGAAGATGTCAATTCTTTCAAATTTATTTACAAATGAAATGACATCCCTTTAAAAAATTCCAACATTTTAATGGATTCAGAAAAACTGATTTTAATGAATGATCTTTACAGAAAAGAAAAAAATGACAAAAATAGACAGTTTTTTTTTTAAGTGTAGTAGCTATTCTAGTAAAAGCTTCTAGAAAGGTAGAGTAAACCAGTGATGTACTGAGAACAGATATAGGCAAGTGAAGCAATTAACAGAAGGAAGACTGCAGAAACAGATTGATATTATATATAAATAAAAATTTAATACATTATTGTTGGCCTTAATACATTATTAAGTTGAATTTAGTAAGAAGTAGACAGTTTATTGAACAAATAGCTTAAAGATAATTGTTTAGAATTATTTGAAAAAAAAGTGTAGTGAAATCCGTACTTCATGTTATACCTAACAAAAATTCTAATAGCTTAAGTAGTTTAATATATGAAAGATATGAATGATATGGTTTTATCAGTTCAGAGGTAACATTATTTCTAAGTATGACACAAAACATACAAGTCATAAAGGAAAAGATTGCCTATCTATAGAGTTACATAAAAATGCAAAACTTCTAAAATACAAAATATATCAATAAAAACTTAAAAGTTAAAATAAAGAAAATATTTTTAATTCAGAAAAAAACCAAAATCTTAATATTCTCAATATATAAATTATTCCTAAATATCAAAAGATAAATATAAATGATCCAATAGAAAATATGGTCGAAGTTTGTTTAGAGGTTTCTCACAGATAAAAGAATAAAAGTGGCCACTAACCATATATGAAAATCTGTTAAAACATAGATATCTACTTTTCATTGCACAGATACATTTAAAAATTTGTAAATATGTTTTTGATAAAATAAGTTGGTGAATTCATTGGGTAAAAATTTGTGGAACTTAAATGAAAGGTAATTTTTCATTGCCTATCACTTCGAGGAATTCATTCTTTAAAAATATTCCTATATGTTTACAAAGATATGTGTACAAGGCATACACTTGTTTTTAAAGAAATCAGATTATAAACTATATAAATGACCACGAAGATATATAAATGGGACACAGATTATGCTTTTTCTATATTAAGCAATACTATGTAGTAATTTTTAAAATAATGTAGCTATTCTAAATATGGTGTTTCTCTGCGTGTATCAGTAAGTTAAAAAGTCAAGTTGTAGAAAAAAATTAAATGATCAAATTATCATTTTATTATTATATTTATAAAAACAAATGAATCAGACATAATGTGAGTGAAAGCATATGTGTCTGTATGAATTAATGTCTGTGTTTAATTTCATAAAGTTGTGTCTGAAAAGACTTGCAGAAAACTGAAAAAGGTTATATTTAGTAGCAAAGAATGGAGACTTTCTATTTTAACTTTTGCATCTACATGGTTTAAGTTTTTTATAATAAAATGTATTTATGAATTCTTATATAATTCAATAAACTTTATTTTAATGAGTTGATATTTCAAATGTTAAATTTCATTGTATGTAAAATAAGTGGAATTAACTAGATTATTTTCAAGATCCAAAGGCCTAGTATCAATGCTCTTAATATTACTTTGAGACTCAGTTTTCATATGACTAATAGGGATTGGATAGAAGTGGCTCATTCGTAGGGTCTCTAAAAAATAACATCATTGCAAAAACTGCAAAAAAAGTCAAATTTACTATATTATTATTTTTTTATAGTCCTATGACCCTATGGTTCTATCAGTGGTGTATCATATTGCCCTCAGGATAATACAATAAATATAGACAGATAATGTTCCTCTGCCCTTTGGAAAACTTAAACAAATCAGCCTTATCTACAGAAAGAGTCTATGTTGGCAATACTTATCAATTATATATTAGAATGAAGTTCTGTTTCTAAAGAACCTTCATATACCTTGAAATCACATTTTACTTGTATAAATAAAATATACGTTTTTAACTAGAAGTACTTGATTTCTCCCTTTTGAGAGAAAAAAAGAAGAAAGCAACTAAATTTTTTGGAATAGTTTTCACACATCATAGAGTATTAAACAGATGCCAATTGATTTCTCCTCACTTAATTGTCTTTATGTCAAGGCAAGTCTAGCCAATCTCACCTATAACTTACTCATTTTCCTAAGCTTTAATGAACTGATTCTTCCTAATAGAACAATATGCCCATGTAACTAAATCAATCATTCTTCATGAGGCATAGTGTTGCATTTACTGGTCTGGATCATGAAGGCTGGGGATAATGGTTCATTAAGAAGCATGCTTTCCTAGCCACAAAAAAATCATGAGGCTTGCTGGCAAAGAATCAGTTTTTACTCATTGTTTGAGTAAGAAGGAAAATCTTAAGAGGGTCAATTTGTTTATAATTGGCTTGGAACACTGCCCTTTCCTTTAAAGCCCCCTAGTGACGGAATTGCTTATTTTTACTTTAGTATAATTATTTTAAATTAGGACCATACATTTTTGGGATTACTGACACTGGAAATTTTTCATGAAAAACAATCAAAATAATCTCTGATTATCAAACTTTAGATAACATCACACTAATAACCTAAAGCTGTTTTGAAATAAAGAAAAAGTGTCTTTATGTTAAGTCATATCCAAAATATGGAGAAAAGAGTAACTTAACATTTAGAGCAGGATTCTACATGATTTCTCTCTTTCCCATCCTAAGCAGCATATTTGAATTGATGATTTGCCAAATTCACATTTAAAAAAAAATCTGTTACTCCCATTTGAACTTGGTCATTTGCAATAAGAAAAATAAGTATATGACTCTAGAAAAAAAGGTGACAGTGAAAATGTTTCTTGTCTCTAAGAGGTTCATCTCTAAGGTTCCTGCTAGCTGTGAAATACCGTAAACATGAACCTACAACAACTAGACTGCAGAGATGTAAAAATAACTTCCTGATTACTTACCAAGAGAAGAGTGTATATGAGAACTGACATACAACCTACAGAAGCACATAAAAGTCAAGTCCTTCTTTCCCAGACCGGCAAAATGCCTCAGTCTATAGTGACAACCTGTTTGGGGAACACTTTCTCTTTGATTAAGCTTCCCTCTTTTGCAAGCTAATGTCACTCGGAAGTGGCAGCACAATGCCTAGAAGCACTTTCTCAGTGAGGCATTTATTTATGGAAGGAAGAGCTAATGATACCAACGAGAACAGTTGGCGGGAGATTTGCATCTCACCTGTGTATATTAGCCTGATAGAATCAGCTTTCCTTGTTTCTCAAACTGTCCTGTACCTAACAAAGTGACCTACATTTTGGCAGCCCTTCCTTCAGTGCAAACCCTCTAACACAAAAGCAAATGCCTTTTGAATACTGGGGAAAAAAAAAAAATCAAAGATGCCACAAAGGTAACTTTCATTTTTTTTCCATTGTACATTAGAATTTATATAGTTAAGGAAAGTAAAAAATTGGATGATCTCTGTAGCAATTTAGAAGAGGATAGCCTTTTTAGTAGCTCATGTCTGTTTTAAAAGGAATAATCCCTATCCAAAGTTATTAGCCAATACCTATTCTTTATTAATGAGCTATTGTTATGCCTAATCGATGGTGTCTTATCAAAAACTACATGTCTAAGCCACTGATTTATGCTTTTCAATTGTTGTCAAAAATATTTCTTTACTGTCCCAATAAATTCTTTTTTTATATAATTTCATAAATAAAAAAGTGACACACAGATGGTAAATATAGGACCATAATTTTGTGGGTGAGAAAGCTAAATCCTATGTGCAAGTTAGGGATTTTAGAATCCCAGCTGTTGATTCAGCTGCCGCAGCAAAAGCTCCCAAATGTGGTATTAGTGGGAGCTACTAGGTGCTGAGCTCGCTCTACCCTCCTGTTTCCAAGAGTGACCTGAGGTGACCTCAATTTGAAAACCAACTTATTTACAAAGTGTCTGTTGCCTGAAGAACAGGATTATATCACCCTTTCACAAATTGGACTCACTCAAATCCTGGGTCAACTCCAAGGAAAAATAAAATCACTTGTCCAAGTCACACAGAAAGCCATATAACAGCTATCACTAAGGAACTCAAGCTAAAAATCCCTCAAGAATATAAGATCCATGAGAGTATGGACTTGTCTGTTTTGTCCTATGCTCTATTGCCTGTGTATATTAATAATGCCTTAAAAGAATCTGTTTCAAATTGGGAAGCTGGGCAATCTCTTGCTCATTTTCAGGACAAACCAAAGAATTGTTCACTGTTGTGGTTTGGTTCACTTCTGGATGTAGCACCCTAGTTGACTTGCAGAAGCTGCAGACACACAGGTACATGTATTGTATTTCATCAGTTTCAAAGTGGCACGTGGTAACACATTGTAACAGCTCTGAAATCTGATGCATCTTACAATCAGTAGAGTTTTACAATTCACTATTGATCAGTTATGACACAGTGGTCATTGTCTGTGCATGTCATTGTTTGGTTGCTCCTCCTATGACATCATTGGGAAATTTCCTCCCTAAACAATTCAATGAATAAACCATTTTAAGGAATTTTTGAGGAAGGAATATGCATCCTGATTGTTGTCTATTTTTGAAAGGATCAAGAAGGTAACCTGCCTGACTTCCACCAACATGGCCGAAGAGGAACAGCTCTCTCAGTTCACAGTGAGAGTAAGGCAGAACGTGAGTAATCTTTGCATTTTCAACTGATGTACCAGGTTCATCTCAATGGGACTGGTTGGACAGTGGGTGTAGCCCAAGGTGGGCAAACTGAGGAAGGGTGGGGCCCTGCCTCACCTGGGAAGTTCAACAGGCTGGAGGGCACTTCATTCTATCCAATGGAGGCCATGGGGCACATCCGGCCACTCTGGAGCTCTGGTTTCAATGCTGCACTTCTCCTCTGGTCTTTGCAGACCACGGACCAGGAGATCCCCATCTGACAGGGACTGCAGGTTTCCAGGGCAAATCTGGGCAGCCAATTCAGCCGGGTGCCACGAGTTGCCAGCACAAATCCAAGTAGTCCTTTTGACTGGCACATGGAGCTCCTACGAGACAGAGTTGCCCATAAACCTGATAGAAAGGGGGCTGAAGGTGGAGAGCCAGGTGATCTGGCTCAGCAGATCCCATCCCCGCAGAGACCAGCAAACTGAATCCCGCTGATTTCGGATTTTTGCAGCCAGCACAGCAGTTTCAGCTCCACCCTGGACGAGCTCCATGGGGAGAGGGGCATCTGCCATTTTCAAGACAGCTCTACCCTTACCTGTGTAAACAAAAGCACAAAGAAGTTTACACAGCAGCTGGAGGGGGCCTGCAGCAGCTCAACAACACCTCTGCAGGCAGACTGTGACTAGAATCCCTCCTTGCTGGGCAGAGCATCTCTGAAAAAAGGCAGCAGCTTGTCAGGGACTTATAAATAAAGCCACAGCTTCCCAAGACAGAGCACCTGGGAAAAGGAGTGGTTGTGAGTTTTGCTGAGGCAGACTTAAACATCCCTGCACAGCAGCTCTGAAGGGAACAATGGAGTTCACAGCACAGCACTTGAGTTCTGACAAGGGACATACTGCCTCCTTAAGTGGCTCCCCTGACCCTGTATATCCAAAGAGACACCTCATACAGGAAAGCTCTGGCTGACATCTGGCAGGTACCCTCCTGGGATGAAGCTACCAGAGGAAGGAACAGGCAGCAATCCTTGCTGTTCTGCAACCCCTATGGGTGATTTCCAGGCAAGCAGGGTCTGGAGTGGACCTCCTGCAGTCCTGCAGCAGAGGGCCCTGACTGTTAGAAGGAAAACTAAAAAACAGAAAGAAATAGCCTCAACATCAACAGAAAGGACGCCTACTCAGAGACCCCAACCGAAAGTCACCAACTTCAAAGACCAAAGGTAGAAAAATCCATGAAGGTGGAAAGAAACCAGCACAACAACAATGAAAATACCAAACACCAGAAAGCCACTCCTCCTCCAAAGGATCGCCACTCCTCACCAGCAAGGGAGCAAAATTGGATAGAGAATGAGATTGATCAATTCACAGAAGCAGGCTTCAAAAGGTGGGTAACCACAAAATTCTCTGAGCTAAAGAAACATGTTCTAACCCAACGCAAAGAAACCAATTACCTTGACAAAAGGTTAGACAAAATGCTAACTAGAATAACCAACTTAGAGAAGAACATAAATGAGTTGATGGAGCTAAAAAACACAGCAGGAGAAACTTTACAAAGCATACACAAGTTTCAATAGCCAAATCGATCAAACAGAAGAAAGGATATCAGAGATTGAAGATCAACTCAATGAAATAAAATGAGAAGGCAAGATTAGAGAAAAAAAGAGTGAAAAGAAATGAACAAAGCCTCCAAGAAATATGGGATTATGTGAAAAGACCTAATCAATATTTGATTGGTATACCTAAATATGACAGGGAGAATGAATCCAAGCTGGAAAACACTCTTCAGGATATTATCCAGGAGAACTTCCCCAATCTAGCAAGGTAGGCCAACATTCAAATGCAGGAAACACACATAACACCACAAAGATATCCCTCAAGAAAAGCAACCCCTAGGCACATAATCATCAGATTTGCCAGAGTTGAAATGAAGGAAAAAAAATGCTAAGGGCAGCCAGCGAGAAAGGTCGGGTTACCCACAAAGGGAAGCCCATCAGACTCACAGCAGATCTCTCAGCAGAACCACTACAAGCCAGAAGATAGTGGGGGCCAATATTCAACATCTTTAACAAAAGAACTTTCAACCCAGAATTTCATATCCAGCCAAACTAAGCTTCATAAGTGAAGGAGACATAAAATCCTTTACAGGCAAGCAACTGCTGAGAGATTTCATCACCACCAGGACTGCCTTAAAAGAGGTCCAGAAAGAAGCACTAAACATAGAAAGGAACAACCAGTACCAGCCACTCCAAAAATGTACCAAATGGCAAAGACCATCAACACAATGAAGAAACTGCATCAACTAATGTGCAAAACAACCAGCTAGTATCAAAATGGCAGGATCGAATTCACACATAACAATATTAACCTTAAATGTAAATGGGCTAAATGCCACAATCAAAAGACACAGACTGGCAAATTGGATAAAAATGTCAAGACTCATCAATGTACTGTATTCAGGAAACCCATCTCACGTGCAAAGACACACATAGATACAAAATAAAGGGATGAAGAAAGATTTATCAAGCAAATGGAGAGCAAAAAAAAGCAGGAGTTGCAGTCCTAGTCTCTGATAAAATGAACTTTAAACCAACAAAGATCAAAAGAGACAAAGAAGGGCATTACATAATGGTAAATGAATCAAGGCAACAAGAAGAGCGAACTATTCTACATACATATGCACCCGGTACAGGAGAACCCAAATACATAAAGCAAGTTCTTAATAACCTTCAAAGAGACATAGAGTCCCACACAATAATGGTGAGAGACTTTAACACCCCACTGTCAATATTAGACAGATCAACAAGACAGAAAATTAACAAAGATATTCAGGACTTGAACTCAGCTCTGGACCAAGCAGACCTAATAGACATTTACAGAACTCTCCACTCCAAATCTGCAGAATATACATTCTTCTCAGCACCACATTGCACTTACTCTAAAATTGACCACATAATTGGAAGTAAATCACTCCTCAGCAAATGCAAAAGAAAGGAAATCATAACAACCAGTCTCTCAGGCCACAGTGCAATCAAATTACAGCTAAGGACTAAGAAACTCACCCAAAACAGCACAATTATGTGGAAACTGAATAACCTGCTCCTGAATGACTAATGGATAAATAATGAAATGAAGGCAGAAATATAGACGTTCTTCAAAACCAATGAGAACAAAGACGCAATGTACCTGAATCTCTGGGAAACGTTTAAAACGATGTCTACAGGGAAATTCATAGCACTAAATGCCCACATGAAAAGTGAGGAAAGGTCTAAAATCAATACCCTAACATCAAAATTAAAAGAACTAGAGGATCAAGATCAAACAAATTCAAAAGCTAGCAGAAGACAAGAAATTACTAAGATCAGAGCAGAACTGAAGGAGATAGAGACACAAAAAGCCCTTGAAGAATTTATAAATCAAGGAGCTGGTTTTTTGCAAATTTCAACAAAATAGGTAGACTGCTAGCCAGATTAATAAAAAAAGAAAAGAGAGAAGAATCAAATAGATGCAATAAAAAATGATAAAGGGGATATCATCACTGATTCCACAGAAATACAAACTACCATCAGAGAGTATTACAAACAACTGTATGCACATAAACCAGTAAATCTAGAAGAAATGGATAAATTCCTGGACACTTCCATCCTCCCTAGCCTAAACCAGGAAGAAGTTGAAACTCTGAATAAACCAATAACAAGGTTTGAAGTTGAGGCAGTAATTAATAGCCTACCAACCAAAAAAAGGCCAGATCCAGATGGATTCACAGCTGAATTCTACCAGATGTACAAAGAGGAGCTGGTACCATTCCATCTGAAGCTATTCCAAACAATACAAAAAGAAGGAATACTCCCTAACTCATTTTATGAGACCAACAGCATCCTGATACCAAAACCTGGTGGAGATACAACTAAAAAAGAAAATTTCAGGCCAATATCCATGGTGAACATTGATGCAAAAATCTTCAATAAGATACCAGCAAACCAAGGGCAACAGCACATCAAAAAGCCTATCCATCACGATCAAGTAGGCTTCATCCTGGGGATGCAAGGCTGGTTCAACATACACAAATCTATAAACTTAATCTGTCACAAAAACAGAACCAAAGACAAAACCACAGGATAATCTCAATAGATGCAGAGAAGGCCTTCGACAAAATTCAATGACCCTTTATGCTAAAAAACACTCAATAAACTAGATATTAATGGAACATATCTCAAAATAATAAAAGCTATCTATGACAAACCCACAACCAATATCATACTGAATGGGCAAAAACTGGAAGCATTGCCTTTGAAAACTGGCACTAGACAAGGGTGCCCTCTCTCACCATTCCTATTCAACATAGTATTGGAAGGTCTAGCCAGAGCAATCAGGCAAGAAAAGGAAATAAAGGATATTCAATTAGGAAAAGAGGAATTCAAATTGTCTTTATTTGCAGACGTCATGATTGTATATTTAGAAGACCCATTGTCTCAGCCCAAAATCTTCTTAAGATGATAAGCAACTTCAGCAAAGTCTCAGGATACAAAATGAATGTGCAAAAATCACAAGCATTCCTATACACAAATGACAGAAAAACAGAGAGCCAAATCATGAGTGAACTCCCATTCACAATTGCTACAAAGGGAATAAAATACCTAGGAATGCAACTTAAAAAGGACATGAAGGACCTCTTCAAGGAGAACTACAAACCACTGCTCAAGAAAATAAGAGAGGACACAAACAGATGGAAAAGCATTCCATGCTCATGATTAGGAAGAATCAATATCATGAAAATGGCCATACTGCCCAAAGTAATTTATAGATTCAATGCTATCCCCATCAAGCTACCATTGACCTTCTTCACAGAACTGGAAAAATCGCCTTAAGCTTCATATGGAACCAAAAAAGAGCCCACATAGCCAAGACGATCCCAAGCAAAAAGAACAAAGCTGGAAGCATCACCCTATGTGACTTCAAACTACACTATAAAGCTACAGTAATCAAAACAGCATGGTACTGGTACCAAAACAGAGATATAGACCAATGGAACAAAACAGAGGCCTTGGAAGTAACGCCACACACCTACAACCATCTGATCTTTGACAAACCTGGCAAAAACAAGCAGTGGGGAAAGTATTTCCTGTTTAATAAATGTTGTTGGGAAAACTGGATAACCATGTGTAGAAAGCTGACACTGGACCCATTCCTTACACCTTATACAAAAATTAACTCCATATGGATTAAAGATCTAAACATAAGACTTAACACCATAAAAACTCTAGAAGAAAACCTAGGCATAGGACATCAGCATAGGCAAGGACTTCATGACTAAAAGATCAAAAGCAATGACAACAAAAGCCAAAATAGACAAATGGGATCTAATTAAACTTAAGAGCTTCTGCACAGCAAAAGAACAGTCATGAGATTGAACCAGCAACCAACAGAATGGGAAAAAAAATTGCAAGGTACCCATCTGACAAAGGGCTAATATCCAGAATCTACAAAGTACTAAAACAAACTTGCAAGGAAAAAACAGACAACTCCATCAAAAAGTAGACAAAGGATGCAAACAGGCACTTTTCAAAAGAAGACATTTATGCAGCCAACAAACATATGAAAAAATGCTCATCATCACTGGTCATTAGAGAAATGCAAATCAAAACTACAATGAGATACCATCTCATGCCAGTTAGAATGGTGATCATTAAAAAGTCAGTAGACAACAGATGCTGGAGAGGATGTGGAGAAATAGGAACGCTTTTACATTGTTGGTGGGAGTGTAAATTAGTGCAACCATTGTGGAAGACAGTGTGGCAATTTCTCAAGGATCTAGAACTAGAAATACCATTTGACCCAGCAATCCCATTACTGGGTATATACCCAAAGGATTATAAATTGTTCTATTATAAAGACACATGTAGGTATATGTTCATTTTGGCACTGTTCACAATAGCGAAGACTTGGAACCAACCCAAATGCCCATCAAGGATAGAATGGATGAAGAAAATGTGGCACATATACACCATGGAATACTATGCAGCCATAAGAAAGGAAGAGTTCACTTCCTTTGCAGGGACATGGATGAATCTAGAAACCATCATTATCAGCAAACTGACACAAGAAGAGAAAACCAAACACCAAATGTTCTCACTCATAAGTGGGTGTTGAACAATGAGAACACATGGACACAGGGAGGGGAACATCACACAGTGGGGTCTGTTTGGGGATTGGGGGGCTATGGAAGTGATAGCAGGGGGTGGGGAGATTGGGGAGGGATAACATTAAGAGAAATATCTAATACAGGAGAAGGGGGGATGGAGACAGCAAACCACCATGGCATGTGTATACCTATGTAACAATCCTTCAAGATCTGCACATGTACCCCAGAACTTAAAGTATAATTTTTTTAAAAAAAAGTAACTTATAGGAAGGATATCAGGTACTTGGAAGAAAATCTTATCAACAGTAACATAACATTTTAAGAACTGTTGCATTACTAATGTTCTTCATAACACAGAACAGTAAAGTATGTAGAAAAATACAGATGTCAATGACAACCTGACAAACAGGAATTCAGTCATATTACACTGAATATGAAGAAGTTTTAGAACTATATTAATAAATGTACTTCACTTGCAGCTTTCATTTTTGTGTATGTAGTAGAAGGTTTAAAAAAATTATATAAATTCCTTCCATAACTAAAAAATAAAAACTAGAAGTGATAAAAATAAACGTTAGGACTATATCACAGTATACTTGGCAACATATTTTTTTTTCTTTCTTAGTGGTGCATAACGGTGTGGTTTTCAATCATTAGCATTTTAGATTCCATAAAATACAGTATATCAGTTCAATTCTCACCACAACCCTGTGAAATAAGTAATAGTTTCTCATTATGTTTCTTCTTAAACCTTTGAAGGATCAGAAAGAGAAGTCTGTCAGTCGGGAAAGAAGTGAGAGAAAGAGAAAAGAACCCAACCATATCCATTCCCTAAAAGCAGCTAGCCTACCCAGAGAAGCTGGGAAGTCAGAAAAAGTCTTATATTTGAATGAATATTAAAGTGTCCATTAATACAGAAACCAGAAGCTTTCGTGCCATGAATCAAGAGTATTTTGCTATTTACAGTGGCTAAAACACTTTCTATTAACAAAGTGAATTAAAAAGTCAGGGGTATTGCCTGAGGTTTCATCAAAGATTAATGAAAAGTCTATTCTGTTTCAGCCATGGGATAAAAAGACAGTAAAAGACAGAAATAAAGTTGCTTTTAGGATTGTTCTCCATACATTTTCCATGTTCAGTGTACCTACTACGCATACAGTAAGCTCCTATAAGAAAGTACTAGGGTAATTAATGTAGTTGTCTTGTATATGTTTTCTTTGTATATAGATGCAAAATGCACATAGAAATAGGTAAGATAGAAATATAGATATATAGGCCAGGTGCGGTGGCTCACGCCTGTAGTCCTAGCACTTGGGGAGGCAGAGGCCGGTGGATCACCTGAGGTCAGGAGTTTGAGAACAGCCTGGCCAACATGGCAAAACCCTGTCTCTACTAAAAATACAAAAATTAGCCGGGGTTGGTAGAAGGCACCTGTAATCCCAGCTACTGGGGAGGCTGAGACAGAAGAATCACTTGAACCCGTGGGGTGGAGGTTGCAGTGAGCCAAGATCTCACCCGTCACTCCAGCCTCAGTGGAAGAGAGAGACTTCATCTCAAAAAAAAAAA